>OY744526.1:35372651-35402651 GCA_963556195.1 Sepiola atlantica
ATAAAATTAATATATTTGCATTTTGAGTTTGAATACTGATGTATGACATTGTTTAAAATATGAATGAACTATAAAAATACTAGAAGAATATCCGTACCAATACAGGTAAAATTAATTCCTCGAACAGATCGGTTTTGCACCACTTTTATGTCCCCTTACTAAAATTGAAATCAATATAGAACGATACTAAACACTATGTCTAGACTCTTTATTGCAATTTGGATCAACATCCACTAAATACTTTTGATTCTAGACAATGTCTAGAATATACGGCTTAAGATAAAGAGTCTTCAGAAGAAATTGAAATTCAGGGAATCTTGGTTTATCCGTGTCTCATGACTGTGGATAAAATTCCGACCTCTTTTTACTCCTTTTGCATAAAACTAAATTAAAGAGAATGAAACCCAGATTTGTACCCCCTTACGCCTAACTGCTTTGTTCCAAAATTCATAATTATCGGTTAATTAGTTTAGTTCTGAATCTTGTACATACAAATATATCAACATATAAGGGGACATAATATCGGCATAACTTCTCACCTGAAAATTAAAATATTTCAGATTTGCATTAAATTTGATCCATTGTCATTAGAAGCTAATTAAGTAAGATTCCCTGAATTTCAATTCATTCCCAAGATTTCTTCAACTTTAACTTTCTTTAGACATTTTCTAGAATCAGAATAATGTGATAAACCATGATCAACATTGGAATTAGGATTCTAGACATAGGGTTTAGTATCATTATATCTTGATTCCCCTCTTATTAAGACTACATAAAATTTGTACAAAACTCTTTTGTTCTGGGAATTTATTTTACCCATTACATATATTATTTTAGTTACGTATATATAAGTTAATTTATCCGGCCTTCGGGCGTAAATATTTAACATGTTTATAAATTCATGAAATTAAAATGAATAATAAACATAACAGAACGCAAATACAATTTTTCCTGGGGCGCTAATTCTGTTGCCTCGGAATATAACTGGTAAACCACGTTTCTGGAACTATACCGGTTTGTTGTTTTGACGTTTAACGACCTCCCATCTCGTTTTCTTATCAAATTCTCTTCTTTTTCTTCAGCTTTTCATTCATTGCTTTTTGTAACCTAAAGATGATTCGACAATTCGTTGGAATGCATCTATAATATATATATATATATATATATATATATATATATATATATATATATATATATATATATATATATATATATATATATATATATATATATATATATATATGCTATGAAGCTTGTTATACAACTTCATTGAGCTTGCAATCTGGAACATTTTCGGATATTATAAAAAGTATATATTTTTTGTAGAACCCATATATATATATATATATATATATATATATATATATATATATATATATATATATATATATATATATACGCTACACACATGTTATATGTATAATATATATATATATATAGACATATAACACGTGTGTAGCGTATATATTCATATATATATATATACATTCATACACACCTACATATATATACATATACACGAATATGAAACCCCATCATATGATGTTTAGTGCCTAAAAAATATATGTATTATATATATATATATATATATATATATATATATATATATATATATATATATATATATATATAACTAATAATTTATTACACAGATTTCCACCGACCGAATCCATAAATTAATTCGCATAACAAACAAAGTTACTCCCCCTATATCCTATAGTAAATACATATCAATTAATTCGATAAACTAATTTGACGAAACTCACAATTAATATCACTTCTTGAATATATGATAATCAATAAATTTAATAAAAAAAATCTACAATATTTAAAATGAGAGATTAATTACTTTACTTTATATTAAAATTCTAAAAATACGAAAGAAAAAAAATACGAAGATAAAACTCACTGAAAATACAAAGTAAATAATCAAAATATAAATTTAATTAAAAAAATCTATATTATTAAAACTAACAGTTTATCGATCGCCATACACTTATCCAATATTACACACATATTTTTGAACACCACATTTATATACATAATATAACTTTAAACATCTTTAATTTCCATTCTCTGCGAGACTAGTTTCGCTGCGGTACTGTCTTTAGGCAGCCATTTTGTTTTGTCAGATTCTCTGCACAATCGGAGAGATTCCTTCTGGTATTAATTATTTTTCCCTGAAATATTAAATAAATGATTTTATAATCATCCGGACATCACACAAACAGCTAACAATCACTCTTGCTGTAATGTAAGATTTTAAGAAAAAATAAATAGTAAGTCATATGTCGTATTCGATTTATTATTTTTGTTCCTTCTAACTTACATCTTACCCGGAATTTGCATTGCCCACAGCCTTTTAAAAACATAGTACTACTATACTCAGCAATGCTTCAAGCAAACTACCAGTCTCTATTATATATGTATATGTATATATATATATATATATATATATATATATATATATATATATATATATATATATATATATATATATATATATATATATATATAAGTAAAGTGTTACACTGTATAGAATGCATTTTTATTTTTAATTGAAACGGGTTTTTTTAAACCAGTAAAATGCAGAGGCTTTTTAAAAAATAAGCATATTATTTATTTAAATAACATTTTCAATTCACACGGGAATTTTCATCATGATAATAGAACATTTTGTTTCTTCCTTTTTTAAAACGACATGGTGTCGTTATATCTTGTGCTTAACTATCATCATGATGTAGATTATTATTATTATTATTATAATTATTATTATTATTATTATTATTATTACTACTACTACTACTACTACTACACAACGAGCTTCGTAAACATCTGTAGCACAAGATCAAGCGACACCATGTCGTTTAAAAAAAAAAGAAAAACAATGTCTATTATCCTGATAAGAATTACTGTGTGAATCGAAAATTAGAATTTAAATAAATAATATGTTTGTTTTAAAAAAGCCTCTGTATTTTACTAGTTTAAAAAAAAAACGTTTTAATTATATATATATATATATATATATATATATATATATATATATATATATATATATATATATATATATATATATATATATATATATAAAACAGTTTTTCATGGTAAACAACTGATGATCCCTTGAAATAGTGTTAGAAAAAAACTAATATAATAACTGTAAAAAATAAATTGACTTACATGAGTGATTTTCCACTGAAAGACTTGGGACTATAAGTTTGTTTTAAAAAAATTTTTTTTAATATAGTTTTAATGGTTGAGAAACTTCCAAGACTATATATATATATATATACTGACATATAAAATATTTTGCACAAAACTCCCAAACTTTTATTTCTCATCCTAAATCTGTTATCGCTATCACTATAAAGTAAGTTATGTGTGTACGTTTATATATTTGTATATACATGATTCACTGTTAAACTAACTAGTTAATCCATCATTGTTAATTTTGGAAGAGAGCTGCTATTTAAAAAAAAAAATTAAACAATGGGTATTACACGTCAATTAATAAATATTCCAAAAAATGTCAGTTTCTTTTGAGTATTTTAAAATGGTTGTAAAGGGCATACGATGTGTACAACCTTCGATTAGAAAATTCAAATATTTCAGATTAGCATTAAATTTCATCTATAGTTATTAGACACTGATTAAGCATAGTTTCCTGAATTTCACTTGATTCTTGAGACTATTTAAGATAAAGCCTTAAATTTGAGACCTTTTCTAGGATCAAAATCACGTAATTGATTTTGATAAACATTGGAACATGTATTCTAGTTTATTAACATATTATTCTCGTTTTAATCTTCGTAAGGAAAATAAAAGTGGTGCAAAATTCCTGTTTGGGAAATTTATTTTATCCATACTCGAACGGATATTTTTCTAATTTTGAATCAAAATGTGAAGCACTATACTGCTTTGATTCTTGAACTGGTGTGGAATAGACTTTCGGTTTACTTTCGGCAGCCTCGTAACTCTCGCTTCCTTTTATTTCTTCCTTTAGTCATCACATTCCTTAAGCGATGTTTCTGACAAAGGGTGAAGTAGTACTGTTTTCTGGGTCGGAATATATACATCTACTACTTTTCGTTGGCTAGTTTTTGACGTTGAAGTGGTATTTTTTAACTCTTTACATCAAGTGGTTTCATGCTTTGTCCTGAGCGATTTCCATAATAAAAGTAAGAGCTAGACAATCGACAAGTGTTGCAGGAAAGCTACACAAAGCGATCCACAGTCTACCTCCAGTCTTTGATGGAAAGAATGCGGAGACTCCGTGAAACAGTGATTGCGGTCAAAACCACCATCCGCCCATGCATGGAGTATTGTTGCCACATCTGGGCTGGTGCATCATCTACTAGTCTCTCCCTCCTTGAAAAGGTCCAAAAAGGAGTCGCCAACCTAATAGGTCCCTCACTGTCTACCAAGCTCAAGTCCATGTCCAATTGCCGCAACGTGGCATCCTTGTGCTTGTTTTACAAATACTTCAATGGATTGTGCTCCGATGAATTGGCTGCTCTGGTTCCCCCTCGTCCTAAGTTCACTAGACCAACTCGACAATCCACTAAATCCCATCTATTCACTGTGAAGCTCCCCAGATGCCGGAGAGCTTTCTACTCAAATAGCTTATTTCCTCGTGCTGCTGGCCTTTGAACCTCCCTCCCTGCCCCCTGTTTCCCCGACGGTATTGACATGCAGAAATTTAAAAATAATATACACAAATATCTCGCTGCGCAGATCCCAATTTAGACTGACCCCTCCAAAAAAAGTTCTACCTTTTCTTTCCTCTCAGTAGCCATTTTTTTTAACATGGTTCCCTCCAAACAAGGCAGGCCGCCACTGTAGACGTAAGGGGCTCCGTCTACAGTGGCGGCCTGCCTTGTCTGGGGTGAACTATGTTAAAAAACAAGTGAGTAATTTTCGCTAATCGAAATTGTAAGAATGTATGTTGTTGCTTATGTATTTAATGTTGATCAGAAAGACTTGTATATTGTATTATAAATAAAAATATTGTAGTGCTGAAATTTTTTCTTAAAAAAAACACTTTTAGGATGAGAAATACAACATTTTGAAAATGGCCAAACATTTGCGACATGTAGTTTTTTTGTTTCATTTTACTTCAGTCGAACTTCTCATAAATCAAAGAAGCCCGTTCCTGGAGCTAGCACTTGATTTTAATATGATATACATAGATATTAAAATATTCCATTAATATTTTATTACATGTCAAACGTTGAGTTAGAAGATAAATTAAGAACATTAATTTTCCTCTTCCCAATAGACCAGTTAATTATGTTATATATCTCTTTCTTGTGGTTGCTTAGTCTTACTGGATTCCAGGACAATAATTCATCTAGTCTGGTGGAGTATCCAGTTATGAGCTACTACTTGGGATACCATTACTTGGAGAAGGTTCACCTTTCCTTGTATGAGCCAGTATATAGCAGTGTCGGGGGATCGTATCTGTATCTCGAATACTATGTTATTTGTAATATTTTGTCAGAGTTTACTTGTAGGGTGAAGCATCCTCATGTCAGGTTGTATGTAATTTAAACTCAAAGTGTATATATATGTATAAACATATGCATACACATATACATACACATATACACACACATATGCATACACATATGCATACACAGTTGTATGTGCTAACGTGAGAAAATGTTTTATAATGATTCTCATTCGCTTTTAGATAACTGCTGAGTTCGCTATCTTCAAATTTAAAAGCTCTTCTTTTAAACCCACATTTATATTTAACGTCCGTGTCTGTGAATTTTAAATAACTCGAAAGATTGAATCCAAAAAAGCAAGCAAAACGCCGGAAAACCAAAAAAATAAAAATAAAAATAAAACAAGTTCTGAAACTGAACACTAACTTTGATTAAAATTTGACAGATTTCAATTTTTCTTCGATAATTGCTCGAAAAAGTTTGTTATTGATCGAACGGACCATCACGTAAACATTTTCAAATGAAATTCAATCTGTATTTGCTAACTTGACACGTCTGTCTATATTATTGTCTGTCTGTTTGTCGTTTAAAATAGCATTTTCTCATATAAACGCACGGATTAAACGGGCGCATGTGAAGAATATTCGTTCTTGTTTTTTTATAATCTTTTATTTGAGTTTGAGAGGAAGTTGTTCTTCTTCTTTCGTGTGAATCAGATGATTCTGGTGTTGGCATTAGTTTCCCCGATGTTTTTCAAGTTAGAAATCTTTCTGGAAAGACATCGGATACTTACGGGAAGGACCACGAGAAGGTTGCCAACATCCCTAAGTTAAAGTGGTACTGTGGAACCGACTAGATTCGAACTTGGAACACCCAGGTCTTCAGTCCGTGTCGATATCCACTTAACCACCGTCACCTCCCAGGAAGTTGTTGAAGTTGTCAGAATAGAGGAAGTGGTAGTTGTATCAACAGCGTAACAGGATTACGGAACCAACTAAATGATGTGAATAAAAAAGAAAATGAAAACGGCACTTCTGCAGTTTAGGGACGGAAATAATTCATTTGTTTTAATTTCAGAAGAGTTACAATACTGTAAGGGGCAGCCAACCATTTTTTTTCTCTCACTTTTAGTACATTTTTAGGACGTCATTTTCCCGAAAATCGACGCGAATGTCCTGAATATGAATTTTCAAAATAAAATCGGGAATAAATAAGAACTAATGCAAATTCAATTAATTAATAGAACATTCATAGATATATTAACATCATGATGTCATCTAACGGTATATGTGATTGGAAAAAAGAAACTGCTCTTCCTAATCGACCTTTTATTATAATGCATACATTTTGTCTACTATTGTCATTTGTATTTCCACTCCGCACGTGCATATCTCTGTAAGAAGAAAGTAGTTTATGCACTTGCAAGAAGTCGACCATTTTCTGTTGAGAACCGGTAAAATAACGCAAATCGCGCATATTCAAGGCATTCACCCCAATTTTCGGAGAAATTATGTACTAAAAGTGAAAAAAGAGGGTTGCCTGCCCCTTATACTATTCTGCCTCTTCTGAAATGAAAACAAATGAATTCGCACCGTCCCTAAAGTGCAGAAGTGCCAATGTAATGACTAAAATAGTAATAGTAACAGTAGTGAATGTGTTTAATAGAATGGCGTAAATATATGAATAAATTAAATGAAGAAAAAAACGAACGATGATGCAATAGTAGGAGTAGCATCGTCGTCAGAATAGAGTAAGAGTATGATTTAAATAAAAAATGACTTCAATAAAGAAGGGAAAATGCTAAAACACTAGGAGGAGATTAATATGATGTAAATAAATAAATGATATAAATAAAGAAGAAAGAAAAATACTATAATAGTAATAGTTGCAGTAGAGAATGTCAGTATGAGGATGACGTAAATATATAAATAACGTAAATAAAGAAGAAAATGGCTAAATAGTAATAGTAGCAGTTGCGAAAAGGAATGAATAAACGTATGACGTAAATAAAGAAGAAAGATACTTTTGTATCTGTCTGTCAAAAAGCGAAACCTTTCTATTACTTCTATTAATGTACTATTGTACTATCGAACGATGCTCAATTCAGGAGTATGGTAGTGTAGTATCTGTCTTCTTGTCATGTGACTATCCTCCGAGGCATTACTTCCTCCTCTGAAGGGAGGGGTAGTATAGTACATGTTCGTTCGTCATGAGACCATCTACCCAAGAATTACCTCTTTTTGCTGGGGGTAGTGTAGTATATGTTTTGTGGTCATTATACTATCCTCCTTGTCATTACCTCCTTATTGATTTTAGGGGGAAATGTAGTATTTGTTTTGTTGTCATGCGACTATCTTCCAAAGAGTTCCCTTTTCATTTCCTTGGCATTATAGCATCTGTTTTGTTGTTATGAGACCATCATCCCACGCATTACTTCCCCATTTGATTGAGTGAGTTCTAGCATACCTCGACCAGAAATTGTCACAATCAGCTGTTCATAGCAAAGCGATCGCGTTTATGATTTACGTCATTCTCTCCTTTATATTCATTTTCCTCACTGAACCTTGAAAATCTCTCATTTTTGCTTTCCGTATTTGATTGGTCACTATGCATATTTTCATAATTTCTCCAGAAGATGACTATTGTTAGTCGACATCTCGATACATATAGGAATAAACAAACATAACTTTTTAAATTTGAAAATTAACAGTGCAAAAAAATACACGGTTCGCAGCCTATCACAATAATAATGTAGTCTTTTTAGCAGGAGGGATTACATGTGTATTGTAGAAATATCTGGCCTGATTATGTTAGAGGATCTGGGTGGCCTCGATTGTTGAGTGTGGATGGCCTGACAGTAAACAAGTCGTGAGCTAACGGATAGATAGTCTCCGCTCATTGAGTAAGTTGTCCTGTGCTGATATGGTCGGCTTACACTTAAGCTAGTCCTGAACTTTCGGTCTGACTAAACAAAGACCGATTTTTTCTCTAAATAAAAAGAACTCTCAGAACATTACCATTCCTTTGAAGTCACCGACATACTAAATCTAGATCCGTAACTAGGCTCAGCTAACCCCTGTCTTGTTTGTACAAATAAATAAATTAATGACTAGTATATTTTGTTATATGTACTCTTCACTCAGAACAAATCACTAAACATGCTCCTGCCACTTGAAGCCACAGGGATAAACAAAGACGCGTCATTTGCTGTTCAGCTTGGTGCTGGTCTAATCTGCAATTCTAAACATTTCTTTCGGGACTCTTCTGCAGTCTTATGTAGTTCACGATCGGGGGATTGGTCGGAGGTAGGTAGCGTCGGATCTTTGTATAATCAGATGTCTACCGCAAATAATCCAGTGTAATTCCCTTCGCAATTTCAGAGATACATCGGTCAATAGATAGGTTGCATGATTATCACTGCTGAAACAAGACATGAAACATTACTTATGTCAGTTAAATTTAGAAAATTGCAATTAAGTTCCCTTTTCAATTACTGTCCGTAGAACTGGTAGTTCGCAAGTAATTCTATTTGACATTAACTACATTGACATGTCAGTGATTAGACCTTCCACAACATGAATCAAACCTTATTATATATTCATGTATTTTTCAATTACATTCGCTGGTGCTACCAGATACGGCTATCTGAAGATACCGGCTTGCTGACTAAAAATGCACCAAACATTGATGTTATTGTGTTTTTCCTTTCACTTTGCAAAACTTAATCATGTTCTGCAAAGTCAAAAAAAAAAAATTTCCTCTACAAAACAATAAAACCAAACACTATGAATAAATACTTAAAAATATAAAGAACTTGAAGTATAAAAACTTTTACCAAAATGATCGGATTTGACATTTAATAAATCGAATAGGGTTTATATGCAGTATAACAAAACAACCAAACAATCAAATAAATTACATTCAAGAGTGATATTAATTCATGATGTTGATTACTACAATTCGAAATCAATCCATCGATTTCACTTCTGTATCGATAGTAATTTCGCATAGTCAAACACCTGGTAAGTACGCTTTAGAGCTATATATGTTTGTCAACAACAACTGTGCTATTAATAAAGACGATAAAGTGTTTGGGAGAGGGAAGGAGAAAGAATCCCATTTTCTACGTTTTGTCCACGAGGCATCGTCATAAGCAAAGTGATGTTGTTCGGATCTATGTGAATACATGTACGTGTGCATCTCCCCACTCCCTCAATAATATATATATATATATATATATATCTCTATATATATATGTATATATATATATATATATATATATATATATATATGTATATCTACTCAATGAAGATCTTTCCTATTTTTCAGATGCCAGTTTTACCTAAATTCGTTGTTATGATCTATACATTTTAGTTTTACTCGTAGTGTAAAACCAATAAATATTCATCATTTTATCATTAGTACTAGCAGTAGAAAAATTAAGTTTTTAAACAAAAAAATTAAAAGAAACGTTTTTAGAATCGGAAATTCGGCTCAAATTTTTACAATTCCGATGCGATTCCGATACTCCAAAAAGTTTCGATTTTTCCGATTCCCGATTCCGATTCCAATTAATCGCCCCAACATTAACCTCGATATGACAACTTAATGATGCCCCAGAGTCTTATCTGGGGCTTACTTCTCCGTATTGTATGAAGTACGACATGGGCACGTTGATAAAATTATATATATATATATATTATACAAAGCCCCTTTAAGAAATTAAAGTTGAGCACTCTCGGGGAAGTTAAAAATAGACTGTCAAAAAGCTCTGATGCAAAGTTCCGAATACGTTCGTTGAACACTCTCGACTAGTCTTCTATCTGTGCCCGCCTCTAGGTACATATAGATCTTAATTTCCCTAAATTACGTGACAGTTTCCGTGGGCCGAGTGGATATGGCTAACTCTGTGTACCGGGTTCGCGCCTCTTGACCGTCGTAAATTGTTACTTCCCTGCACTGATGAGAGCAATAAGCTTGAAACGCTAGCGTCTGTAGGTATAAATAATTTAATATTTATTTATAAATATTATACTAAGCCCCTTTAAGAAATTAAAGTTGAGCACTCTCGGGGAAGTTAAAAATAGACTGTCAAAAAGCTCTGATGCAAAGTTCCGAATACGTTCGTTGAACACTCTCGACTAGTCTTCTATCTGTGCCCGCCTCTAGGTACATATAGATCTTAATTTCCCTAAATTACGTGACAGTTTCCGTGGGCCGAGTGGATATGGCTAACTCTGTGTACCGGGTTCGCGCCTCTTGACCGTCGTAAATTGTTACTTCCCTGCACTGATGAGAGCAATAAGCTTGAAACGCTAGCGTCTGTAGGTATAAATAATTTAATATTTATTTATATATATATATATATATATATATATATATATATATGAAGAGTTCGAACGCAAAACGCGATAAATTCAATTCGTTTTAATTGAGACCGTAAACAATAAAAACACGAATATATTAAATCTAGACTTCGAATGAATGGTTTTAAATTAAATCAAAAATAAATTATTTCGGTATCATATTATGAAACATATAGTTTTGGGATGTCGTCGAGTGTTGAAATGCAACAATTTTTGTAGGGACAGTTTCGTGATTTTGTAAATGGCGTTTATCGCGTTTTGCATTCGAACTCTTCATATATATATATATATATATATATATATATATATATATATATATATATATTCCCCTATGGTGTTTGTACTTTGATGAAGAACATAATGATTTCCACTAAGGATCAAGTAAACGTTTTTAGCGACAATGTTTTTAGTGAAATTAAGTGAATAATTTTAGTTATCAGTATCGTTAATAAAACAAGAACGTAAGTCCGTCATGATACTGCATATTTCTGCCTGACAACATAAAGATGAGTTGAAGGTTCTACTTAGCCTTTTGATCATTTTTAGCTGTTATTAAACCGATAACAACGTGTAAACACTCGCGTAACAGTTACAAATTACGATTACATTATTATTAACCGAGTAATTATAACAGTTACAAATTACGATTACATTATTATTAACCGAGTAATTGTAACAGTTACAAATTACGATTACATTATTATTAACCGAGTAATTATAACAGTTACACATTACGATTACATTATTATTAACCGAGTAATTATAACAGTTACAAATTACGATTACATTATTATTAACCGAGTAATTATAACAGTTACACATTACGATTACATTATTATTAACCGAGTAATTATAACAGTTACAAATTACGATTACATTATTATTAACCGAGTAATTGTAACAGTTACAAATTACGATTACATTATTATTAACCGAGTAATTATAACAGTTACAAATTACGATTACATTATTATTAACCGAGTAATTGTAACAGTTACAAATTACGATTACATTATTATTAACCGAGTAATTGTAACAGTTACAAATTACGATTACATTATTATTAACCGAGTAATTATAACAGTTACAGATTACGATTACATTATTATTAACCGAGTAATTATAACAGTTACAAATTACGATTACATTATTATTAACCGAGTAATTATAACAGTTACAGATTACGATTACATTATTATTAACCGAGTAATTATAACAGTTACAAATTACGATTACATTATTATTAACCGAGTAATTATAACAGTTACAAATTACGATTACATTATTATTAACCGAGTAATTGTAACAGTTACAGATTACGATTACATTATTATTAACCGAGTAATTATAACAGTTACAAATTACGATTACATTATTATTAACCGAGTAATTATAACAGTTACAAATTACGATTACATTATTATTAACCGAGTAATTATAACAGTTACAAATTACGATTACATTATTATTAACCGAGTAATTGTAACAGTTACAAATTACGATTACATTATTATTAACCGAGTAATTGTAACAGTTACAAATTACGATTACATTATTATTAACCGAGTAATTGTAACAGTTACAAATTACGATTACATTATTATTAACCGAGTAATTGTAACAGTTACAAATTACGATTACATTATTATTAACCGAGTAATTGTTACAGTCACAAATTACGATTACATTATTATTAACCGAGTAATTGTAACAGTCACAAATTACGATTACATTATTATTAACCGAGTAATTGTAACAGTTACACATTACGATTACATTATTATTAACCGAGTAATTGTAACAGTTACAAATTACGATTACATTATTATTAACCGAGTAATTGTAACAGTTACAAATTACGATTACATTATTATTAACCGAGTAATTATAACAGTTACAGATTACGATTACATTATTATTAACCGAGTAATTATAACAGTTACAAATTACGATTACATTATTATTAACCGAGTAATTATAACAGTTACAAATTACGATTACATTATTATTAACCGAGTAATTATAACAGTTACAGATTACGATTACATTATTATTAACCGAGTAATTATAACAGTTACAAATTACGATTACATTATTATTAACCGAGTAATTGTAACAGTTACAAATTACGATTACATTATTATTAACCGAGTAATTGTAACAGTTACAAATTACGATTACATTATTATTAACCGAGTAATTGTAACAGTTACAAATTACGATTACATTATTATTAACCGAGTAATTGTAACAGTTACAAATTACGATTACATTATTATTAACCGAGTAATTGTAACAGTTACAAATTACGATTACATTATTATTAACCGAGTAATTGTAACAGTTACAAATTACGATTACATTATTATTAACCGAGTAATTGTAACAGTTACAAATTACGATTACATTATTATTAACCGAGTAATTGTAACAGTTACAAATTACGATTACATTATTATTAACCGAGTAATTGTTACAGTCACAAATTACGATTACATTATTATTAACCGAGTAATTGTAACAGTTACAAATTACGATTACATTATTATTAACCGAGTAATTGTAACAGTTACAAATTACGATTACATTATTATTAACCGAGTAATTGTAACAGTTACAAATTACGATTACATTATTATTAACCGAGTAATTATAACAGTTACAAATTACGATTACATTATTATTAACCGAGTAATTGTAACAGTTACAAATTACGATTACATTATTATTAACCGAGTAATTGTAACAGTCACAAATTACGATTACATTATTATTAACCGAGTAATTGTAACAGTTACAAATTACGATTACATTATTATTAACCGAGTAATTGTAACAGTTACAAATTACGATTACATTATTATTAACCGAGTAATTGTTACAGTCACAAATTACGATTACATTATTATTAACCGAGTAATTGTAACAGTTACAAATTACGATTACATTATTATTAACCGAGTAATTGTAACAGTTACAAATTACGATTACATTATTATTAACCGAGTAATTGTAACAGTTACAAATTACGATTACATTATTATTAACCGAGTAATTGTAACAGTTACAAATTACGATTACATTATTATTAACCGAGTAATTATAACAGTTACAAATTACGATTACATTATTATTAACCGAGTAATTGTAACAGTTACAAATTACGATTACATTATTATTAACCGAGTAATTGTAACAGTTACAAATTACGATTACATTATTATTAACCGAGTAATTATAACAGTTACAAATTACGATTACATTATTATTAACCGAGTAATTGTAACAGTTACAAATTACGATTACATTATTATTAACCGAGTAATTGTAACAGTTACAAATTACGATTACATTATTATTAACCGAGTAATTGTAACAGTTACAAATTACGATTACATTATTATTAACCGAGTAATTGTAACAGTTACAAATTACGATTACATTATTATTAACCGAGTAATTGTAACAGTTACAAATTACGATTACATTGGTATTAACCGTGTAATAGTAACAGTTCAATTTAATTTCAAGATTTTCTTTGAAGGTATGATGTTTCGTTAAGGTGTGTACCACATCACACCCACAAGTTGTTTGTTAGAAATGAACATCAACGCGGTAAACTCTTCGAATAGAAGAGAAAGAAAGAGGACAGTCTTCTGTCACTCTTTCCTTTTTTTTCACGTTGCAGTATTTGATTTTTGAAATAAGTTACTTACTAGTCTATTTATATTTTTCACTGTAAAAGGTCATGGTCGACTATGTTTAATGGTTTATGAAAAAATAAAAAAATATTTTGTCAACTTACAGCGAACTATCACAATTCAGCTTTGTTTAGGCAACTAAAGATTTTTTTCTCAAAAATCTTTAGTTGCCTAACTAATTTCACTCAATTACGGGGAAAACATTTGTAAAAAATAGTAAGAAATATCTATTCGTGTAATATACTCCCCCATCTCCAATTTTATTTTTATTTTTTGCAAAAATATATGTACATATTAAACGGGTATTTACGGTAATCCGAAAATTAAAAAAAAAACTCCACTACTAAATATTTAGAAATTTGAATAGAATCGGATCAGAATTGGGAATTTAGAAACGAATCTGTACTTGTATCGGAATCGGGAAAATATTGGAATCGTCCAATTACTAGAAGGTATGCAGTCTCACGACTGACTTATGTTCTTGTTTTATTATTGTAATTGAAGTAGAGACTCTACTTGCCCCATATTATAGCCAATGAAGTGCCGCATCTTATGACTTTGTAAAGTTCGCTCAAGGTCGGAATCTCAAGGAATCTGATACTCTTTGATAACGATACCCATCGGGCAAGATTTCAGCCTGATCAGATAAGTATTATATGAGTCATCAACTTTTCTATGCTATAACTTCGTGAATACTTTATACAATATGTGCTATCTTACGGTGTCATGTGGAAGTATCCAGTCTGTTTTTGTTTCATTTATTTACAATACGGCTCTGAAAAATAGTGGTTATCATCATACCGAAATTAAATATAAGAAACAGGACAAGTTTTTAGTCGTATTTGATTACTTCCACGTTAATACTCTGATGAGTGTGGACGAAAGCCGGCTTAGTACATTCATTAATTTGTTTAATTTCCTCTCGTTTTTATACTTGTTCAATTTCATTCTATCCGCCCCCCAAACAATGTCCCAAACGTCTGCATTCCTCGCCGTTATATATATATATATATATATATATATATATATATATATATATATATATATATATATATATATATATATATATGTGTTTATATATTTATGTGTGTACATGTGTATATATTAATTAGTGTGCACATTTATATTAAGAACAGATATTTATGCTTGAAAATGTATATATTTGTATATATGTGTATATCTGTGTATTCATATATGCGTATATATATATATATATATATATATATATATATATATATATATATATATATACACGCATATATGAATTTATGTATTTCCTTGTGTATCTATTAATGTGTGCGCATGTGTGTATTTTATATATGGAACAGATATTTATGCTTGAAAATGAATATATGTGTATATCCGTGTATGAATATTTGTGTATATATTTCTGTTTGTTTGTTTATATATGTACTGGTGTATATATTAATTTGTCACACGTGTGTATTTTATATAAATATCAGATATTTATGCTTGAATAGGTTTGTAAATAGATTTAAACTTTGAAGTATTAAATAGAGAAGAAAGGAATCCAGGCTAAGTAGGTAATAACACATTAGTAAAAAAAGGAAAGAATAAGAAAGCAGGTAATAACAATGATCAAAAAGATAGAAACTAATTGAAAGAGTTAACAAGTAAAGTATGTAATCCGATACTAATTTATAAAAAAATAGTCTATCCCCCCAAAGAAATTATTTAAAGGGAAAGTTTTCCAAATCCATCTCACTTCTGTGTCTTCTTTTGTCTAAAGAGGTTCACTCTCTGTGAAGAGTACAACCGAAACATGTATGCACAAATATATATAATTTTCAGTCCTCTTAATGGACGCACCAGGGGGGGGGGAGAGAGAAAGAAAAGGGGGCTGATAGGTAAAGAAGGCACATGTTTTTGGCCAACCTGAATTTTGTTTATTGTATGTACTCAACTGAGTGGTTTTCACTCTAAAAGCATTATTGAAGAAGACGAATACAAAAACACATTTATTTTGCCCCTATAATCCCTGTTGGATTTATTGCGTAATCATCGAAAACATTTGAATATCTGTTTAAAAAGTTATGTTAATTAATGAATTATTCAAACTCATTCCAGGCATTACCATTTTCTTTCGATTAATAGGTGTATTGCCTGTCGGCCAGGCCGCCGTCATTTGTGAGGGAGTGCTGACAGGATAATACAGGCAGTATTGTGACCATCCGGAGTGTCTTACGATTATTTTTGATCTTGTGTTTAAATTTGCCTCCGTATGGGGGCAAGTTAATAAACTACATTTTCATGAGAAGATATGTGTGTATGTTTACTTGTGTTTAAACCCTCGCCCTCTAAAGGCAAAGTGTCACTGAAGATAAATGCGGTATCGCGATAGAGGCTATATTTATAGAAGGTAATGTAGACCGTGGAACTGGGCAGTAAGATGCTTGTTCACATGACATTAACATTTCTGCATGTACGGTTGGGTAAACAGAGAGCAAGGATGAATTCCAAAGCTTAGCGGTACGAAAAAAAAACCGCTATCAAAGTAGAAACTCTTCCGGCATTTAGGGACCGCTTCGGTGGAGGATATACGATTTTGCTGGTAGTCAGGTGGGTAAAGAGATTGCTATCACATGCTGTTCTTTCATTCCTGACGATACAGGTATGTTGGTTCCTCGTCCACGATCTCAGTTAAAGGGAAGCAAGATTCTCCACATAAATACCTGACCTTGTGCCTGAATTTACTATCGTGAGTAGATCTATTGAAGTGGTGAGAATAAATGATCCAATATAATGCTTTCAGCATTCGTATGTGTGCATTAAAGCTATAAAACGTTGTCAACAATGGTTTGTCCTCTTAATGGAGACAACCCACACCAAGAGAAAGAGAAAGAAAGAGACAGGTGGGGGGATCAAAGTTTTCGGTCGACCAGTGTTGATTTATTGTATGCACTCAAGTGAATGGCTTTACATTCTACAAGGGAGACGCTACGGAGCATTGCGGAACTGTCTGGTAACATTACGCTGTAAAGAATATATAGAAGTAAAAAAATAAAAAAATAAAAAAATTAGCTAGCAACTCTACCCCTCCATTCTCTCCCTCTCTGAATTCCTCTATGGAATGGTAGGTCGTCGTCAATCGGCTGTGTTTTTGTGAAATGGACAAAAACGACACGCGATACTCTTTAGAAAAGAGCGCTCAAAAGCCAGACGAGCGAGAGAGGTTCGCATTTCCTGCCACTTGTCCACCAGAGAAATCCTCAAATGCAAATTGATCTCACGCGAATCTATCTATCTATCTATCTATCTATCTATCTATCTATCTATCTATCTATCTATCTATCTATCTATCTAAGTTTCGTTATATCCATCTGCTTATGAGTCGATTCTTCCCTAACCTCTATAAAACTGTATATCTATTGTTCTTTTTCTTCCTTCTCCCTATATATCTATATCTATATCTATCGCTATATACAGTGAGGTATGCGCATATTTGTATATAGTTGTATATGCGGGATTCACTCCGTAACTAATTAATGGATCATTATAGAATTTTGGAACACAGCTGCTGCGCATAAGAAGCCCCAATGTGGGTTATATTTAGTTTCATGTAAAAGGGGCAAAAATATTACAAGACCTTCGTGAAAATTCAGATTACTCCGATTCTTGTGAAATTATAAAAACAATATGAGATATTAATTAATAAATATTCCCAAAATGTTAGTTTCTTTGGACTATTTTAAAGGGTCTTTAGGGAATATAATGTTGTCACAATTTCCTATTTGAAAATTGAAATTCATCATGTTTGCATTCATTCATTAATTTCGTATGAATCGGATGATTCAATTATTGGCATTGGTTTCTCCGATATCTTTCTGGTTGAAATTATTTAGACAGCGGGTCCTTACAAGAGGGCACGTGAATGTTGCCAACAGCCTAACGGGAAGTCTTTCTATGGAACGAACTGGATTTGAACTTGGCACACCCAGGTGGTCAGTCCGTGTATTTAACCGCTTAGCCACCGTCACCTCCCATGTTTGCATTTAATTTCATCTATTGTCCCTATACACAAATTGAGCAAGGTTCCCATAAATTCAAGTCTTTCTTCAGATCTCTTTAAGTTTAAGCTTTAAATTTGAGAACATTTCTTGAACAAAAATCATATGATTGTTATCGTAAAAGATTGTGATGAAAATTTGAATAAGAATTCTAGACATAAAATTTAGTAGCATTATATCTTGATTTAAATAATCTTGTAAGGGGACAAAACGTGGTGTAAAACTGTTTTGTACAGGGAATTCATTTTACCCATCCTGGGACGGGTATTAATCTTGTATATATATATATATATATATATATATATATATATATATATATATATATATATATAAAACTTCGGCATTTTTATATGTATATATGAATATATAATATGCACTCCTAGGCGTAAGGGGTTCAAATATATATATATATATATATATATATATATATATATATATAATCCGTTTAATTTAGTTTTATGCAAAATGGAATGAAAGATGATGGAAGCCCTTGGTAAAAGTTCACATCAGGCATCGGTTAATAAATATTACGCACATCTCAGTTTCTCTTGGTATTTTATAGGATTTTAGCGGGTATAATATGGGCACAACTTCTTATTTGAAAATTAACATATTTTGGAGTCCGCGGTCAGTGTGGGTAGACCCACTTCCTAAATGGTAAATATTACAAAGAAAATAATATACCTATGTTACTCACCTGGTTGCCGAAGATATATATTCGAAAATTCATAATGATCCGTTCACAAAATATTTTATATACATATATATATATATATATATATATATATATATATATATATATATATATATATATATATATATGCACTCCCTTAACGTTCAAATTTACAATACAAATAATGTGCCCATGTTACCCACCGTGTTGCCTAGAATACATAATCCAAAATTCATAATGACCCGTACATTGGCTTAGAATATTACGCTCCCTCTTCTCACTGATATTTGTCAAAACGTTCTCTCAGTTGTCCCCCACTTGAACTCAATATCCACTCACATGCTTTGGACTTCTGCATCCCTCCTACAGTTCAGAAACGGAAAGAATATACTCTGAATTCGAAGTCTTATTCGCTCAATTCCGACGCCAAGGTCAGTGATCTTACGGCGAAATTAAATGACTTCGCTCATGCATACACAGGTACACATGTCTCTTTTTGTGAAACAAAATGGCGAAGTGAACATTTCAGTACCATCAAAGTATTTCGCCATAATACACCTTTAGTAATCACTAAACTTAATAAAGACTCAGGAGTCGTCATCCTTTATCATCAAGACTATGTTAATAAAATGATGACTATCCTGGGGGATACCTCTAAGTTTGTTCAGTTGGTTCTATCCGTCCCCGCATCTATGTTCTACCTAAAACCCATAAAGACAGGGTACCGTTAAGAACCCATATTATTTACGATAGGGTGGTCAGCGCATAAGGTAGCCAAATGGCGTGTTACTATTTTAGAACCAGTTTGAAACGCTATAGTTTTTTTTTACTATTAAAGTGTCATTTTTATTTTCAGACTTTATACAAAATTATTCTTACACTGACAATATATGTGTTCCCTTGACATATCAAGTCTTTTTACCTGTGTTCCTCTTATTGAGACGATTGGTATATGTGCAGATGCATTGTATCGTAGTCAATTACCCATTCCTTCTATCCCCGAAAATACTTTCGTGGAATTAATTAAATTCGCAACTATGTTGGTTGAATTCAGTTTTTAAAAGATTATGTACAAATAGATTGATGGCATCTCTATGGGTTCTCCTTTCGGGCCGGTATTGGCGAACATATTTGTTGGTTTTCATGAAGAAGGTCTGCTATCTGGTTCTGAAAGACCAGACGTTTATTTCCGCTATGTTGACGACGCATTTTGTTTGTTTAACAATGAGATGGAAGCGGACGTTTTTTTCACGTCCCTTAATAATATTCAACTAGTTCTCAAGTTTACTTTAGATAAGGAAGCCAATTCTTCACTTCTTTTTCTTGACGTGTAAGTTAGTAAACCTTCCTCCGGTTTATTAACTACAGTGTACCAAATACCAACTTTCACTGGTCTCTACACGCGTTTGGCGTCATTAGGTCCTACAAAACAAAAGTTTAATTTAATTAAGACCTTACCCACATGACCTTAATGATTTGTTCTCAGACCAAACTGGATGATGAAATCAAATTCATTATTAAGACCCTCTGTAACAATGGCCAATCCTGTAGACATTGTTGAATCCAATATCAAAAATAAAATCTCGGGTTTTTATGAAGCTAAAACACTTCTGTTGATAGATTTCTATTCACCTTTGCCAAACAAATCTCTGTGTCTGTACAAAAGTGTAACTTTGCCGCGAATACACGAGTTGTTTATCCCACTAGACCTATCTTGTCGTCGATTCGGAAAGATGTTCTCCAAACACCAACCATAATAATTCTATTATTTATTTATTCAAATATAGTTGAAGTTCGCACTACGTTGGGGAGACGTCGCAAAGATTGGACATTCAGGTCAAACAACACGTGCCCACAAAATTCGTCAGGAAAATTACTTACCAATTGATGCATTGCATATACATGTGGTTCTTCTATCGCTGAATATCTCATAAGTAACCGTTTCTGTGCCTCAAATTTCAAATTTCAGTGATGATTTATTCTCCATTCTCAGTAAGTCACACTCTCGTTTTTATCTGAAGATTCTGGAAACAATTTACATGACGTATCTGCGACCTTCTCTTTGTGAGCAAAAAGAAAATATTCTCGGACTTAATGTAGTTTCTATTTATTTACATTACTTTATTATCCCCCTTTTCCTCTCTAAAATCACGATAGCATTAATCTTAACCTCGGTGTAGCTCTGTTGAACGAGGTTCGAAACCGGTCAGCTTGCCCTTTCATTCCTTTATCTTTTAATTTCATCATGTTTAAAAAATAAATATGGTCTGTATATAGATTTGTTCCACAAAGAAACTATTTAATATATATATATATAAATATATATATATATATATAGAGAGAGAGAGAGAGAGAGAAAGAGAGGGGGGAGAGGAAAGGAGAGAGAGTAGAGGGCAGTGCATCAACGAGAGAACAAATCTATATTTAAAGAAGTGAGGCTACCAACATTTGTGAAAAAAATTTTTCAACCATTGTTTATGATTTTATTATTTTATCATTTAATAATTGTTTGATTCGAGCTTTTCCTGTTTGCTCTATCTATATCTATATGATAGCTATCTATCCATCTATCCATCTACATATCTATCCATCCATCCATCTATCTATCCACTAATCGATCTATCCATCTACTCTTCCACCTATCCATCTATCTATTTATCTATCTATCTATCTATCTATCTATCTATCTATCTATCTATCTACCTATCTGTCTATCTATCGATCCATCTATGTGGATAGATAGATAGAATAAGATTGATGGGTGTATCGATCGATAGATAGACAGATAAGTAATATCAGGTGGGAAAGAAAGTAATGTCGTATTTTTTACTTCATCACTTTGCAGCTTCTTAAGTTGTACACAGTTCTCGATTTTTTGGTGAATTGGTGTCTTAATATTTTTCTTTGTCTTTCAGATATAGTAATTAGTTGGAAAATATTAAGTTTAACGGTCTCAACTGTATAAAAATAGATATCAGTGAGGAAGATTCGGAGACATTGCATGCTCTATGAATTCAAAGAAGGAAACTCAGCTGCCTATGAGATAAATGTTCTGAATGATAGAAAATGTCAACGATGGTTTGCAACATTTTCTTCCGCAGACATTAACCTGTCAGATCGGCGACGTTTCGTAAGGCCAACATCAACTGATAAAGACGCCATTAAAGACGCTGTGGAAGCCAACCCAAAGTTAACCAGCAGATAATTGGCTCAACAATTCAATACAACCAATACCACAATTATTTCATGCCTTCACGAGTTAGGAAATGTTTCAAAACTTGAACTCTGGATTCCCCACGATTTGACCGACGCTCAATGAAATCAAAGATTGACTTTTTGCACATCTTTGCTTTCCAGTAATCATCGAGAACCATTTTTGCAAAGAATTGTGACTGGACATGAAAAATGGGTTCTTTACAAGAATGCCCAACGCAAAAGACAATGGTTAGACCGACACCAAAGTCCACAGCCCGTTCCAAAACAAAGACTACACCCAAAGAAGGTTATGCTCTCTTTATGGTGGGACATGAGAGGACTGATAGAGCCTAATGAAGCAATCACAGCAGTAAAATATTGTTCGCAGCTGGATGATCTAAGAATTGATCTACCAAAGAAACAGACAGCATTACTCAATAAGAATGGTGTAGTGCTTCAGCATGATAACGCGAAACCCCACACAGCAAAACTCACTCAGGAAAAGGTGATAAGTTTCAATTGGGAAGTTTTACCTCATCATCCTTATTCACCTGGCATTGCTCTATCCAACTACCATATTTTCCGGTCATTGCAGCATCACTTAAACAATAAAATCTATGAAAAGTACGACCAACTAAAAAATGACCTAAATTTGATTTTCTCTCAAAAAATCAGATACATTTTTTGAAGAAGGTCTCGAGAATCGTTGCACAGAAGTCATAAATACGAGGGGAATTATTGTAAATATTAAAAATGCCTTAATGTGAATGTTTCAGATGAAATAAATGTGTTGGACGAAAACAACATTACTCAAGTTCTAATCTGATAGATAGATCGATAATTTGATAGATGGATGGATAAGTAGATGGGTAGATGGATAAGTAGATGTGTCCATGGATGGATAGACGGGTGAGTAGATAGATGGATCGATAGATGGATGGATGGACAGATAAATCGATAGATATATAGATAGATAGATGGATAGATAGATAAATAGATAAATGATGGATTGACAGAGTGACGGAGGGACACGCGCACACCCACATCAATTTTTGCATGTATGTATGTACACAACCGCCGCGCACACCGAAGGTAACCGGAAAGATAAAAGTCAAAATCACACATACTTTAAAAAAACAAAACACTTTTACACAGAGAAGCAAAAACTATGAAAACACGCACGCACGCACGCATGCACGCACGCACACGCGCAGAAACATAAAAAAAAACAACATTTTTCCAAATGGACTATATATTTGAAGAGAGCAAGCAGGAAAACCTCTAAATTATAAAATGATAAAATAATAAAATAACACACAATGATTGAAAAAAGTTTTTCACAAATGTTGGTAGGCTCACTCCTTTTATTATATATATATATATATATATATATATATATATATATATACTAGCTGTACCCGGCCACGCGTTGCTGTGGCTGTTAGTTGAAATGAAGAGGTGGCCTTTTGGAGTTCATTTTGATCCAGTTCCTTAAGTTGCCATTTAATATGAATGGTTTAATTTTCCAATACTTGTGGATACACAATATTCTTAGTGGTTCCCGTTTTAGTGTAGATGAAGAGATTGTCCGGTTTTTAATGGTTCTGGTGGATCTGCCAGTTGAGGTAGTTTAATTTTCCCTGCGGCACAACACAATCCTTTAGTTTCTCCCTTAAATTTCAGAGCTTTGCAATAGAGACACACTTCAGTCATAGTGCCTATGTGAACATGGTGGCTTAAACTATAATCCTCATGAGGGTTGTAATGAAATGCTAGGCGATCCCAATCCAGGGATTGTTGAGCATGGAGCCTTGTTTGACGCCGATCTGCTAGTCTCAGCCTCTCGCGTTCGTTACGTTGTGAACGAAGCAGATCTGAAGATGCCTGACGGGATTGTTGTACCCGCAACCGTTTCTCTTCAAGTCTGGCTGCACGTCGCTGTGCTGATTCATTCGCACGTACTTGAATCATCCTTTGTCTAGCTTGTTGGTTTGCAGATGCCAGTTGTTCATGAGTTTGATTTGCAAGTAATCGACGCCTTGTTTCTGCACGGCGAGTATGACGACCTAAGTTTGATCTTCGGGGGGGGGGGGGGCATGTTTACCTGTATAAATGTAACAGTAGGAAAGAATAATTGTATAAAGGTAAATGGATTAAAAAAAACAATCAATTATAACCCGCTTCAGGGTTGTCGAAGAAATGCAAGTATGGTTTTTTTTATAGATGAAGCATGTTAAACGTAAGAAAATGAGGAAGAAGGCAGGTTTAAAAAACAACGAAGTAGATACGAAATGAAATTAAAACACGTCTGTTAAGTATTAAATCGTACCTGAAGGATGGTTAAAGTCTAAAAAATGAGTAAATGCGAAATGAAATTAAAGCACGTGGGTTATGTATTAAATCCTACCTGTAAAAATGAAACAGTAGGAATGAATAATTTTATAAAGGTAACTGGTTTTAAAATAAACAATCAATTATAACGCGCGAGTAAGGGTTGTGTAAGAAATGCAAGTAGTGTTGTTTTTTTTTTTTAGAGATGAAGCATGATTAAAGGGAAGAAAATGATGAAGGAAGCAGGTTTTAAAAACATCGAAGTAGAGAGGAAATGAAATTAACGCACGTTTGTTAGGTAAGTATTAGTGTAAACGTTTGTTATGGGAAACAAACAACGAATAAGGAAAACACTTTTACGTATGAAGTAGATACGTGACAGCGGGAGGAGGAAGGTCAATCCGGAAGTGAAGTTGGACATGCAGGTTCGCAGAAACGGATTGTAAACCGGAAGTGCAACTTAGTAGGAACGAATTGTAATAAAAAGTGTTTTTTTATGTGTAAAGTAAAAATTATGTTAATAACATAAAAACATAGCTCGGATGTAAGGATTTGCTATAAAAAAATTTCAGTGGTAATGGTATAGTGGAAGTATATTTCCATGGGAAACGAACAAACCAACTTTACATTTTTATATATATAGATATATATATATATATGTATTCTAGCAGAAGCACACGTGCACGCTGAATTTTAAAAGTTTTCTGAGAGTTAAAACACATTAATTAATATCTTCAGTAAAATAAAGATTAACTGTAATGATTAAATTTGTCGTCCAATTATTTTGTTGGTGATTTTATTGTCCAAAGCTGTAAAATGTTTTTTTCTTTTAAATAATTAAGAATTTTATCACCAGAAAAAATCTCTTCACTTACTTGCATTTTTTCACCGATTATTCAATTGGAACAAATATTTTCATCCAATGAATCATAATAACAAAAGCAAATAGACATTATTATTTTCATTTGTACACATTTTATTGTAATAAGAACAATAAAAATGTATTTTCATCACCAAATGGCATTTATTGACATAATTTTTTTTTCTGGAATAAGTTTTTATTACTGATGAAAGTATTACTGTTGCATTTCTCATCGTTTCGAACTATATTGCAAATTGAATTTCTCATCGTTTCGAATCATGTTGCAAATTGCGCTTAAATCAAACATTAAACGACATAGTCTTTTTCTGCAAAAAGAACCTGAAATAAAAAAAAATATATTTAAATGATATATATTGTTACACGTACGCACATAACACTATTAAGTGTCCTCTTATTCGTCACAAAATGATAGCCATTCATATGTTATAGGCGGGCCTCATAGCAACTTCTTTTAGATCAGATCACCTTTTTCGTTTTCTTCTTCTTTTATATTTTGAAGGTTTTGTTTTTTTCATCAAACTTGTCTGACCAATACAATATCAGCCAGACTTTTCGTTAAATCTGTCGATATAATCGTTTCTCCTGAACTCGGACTTTCGGCTTTTTATAGATTTCTTTAAAATCTTATCTTATCTGGAATTGTCTAGTCCGAAGAAAGGGCGCACATTAGTAATCTATTTTGGTAAAGTCAAAATATTGGCACAACATAAGAATTACTCAATTCTGTTTTCAGCAAAGTGACTTTCACAATGTTGTACCTTCTATTTTGTTTATTGTTCCAAGAACACATACACATTCTAGACGCGAAATCTTGTTGGTTTCTTTTGTAATTACGTATTTATGAAGGTTGTACACAAATCAATTTATATTAGATAAAACCTAAGGGAAGCATCTTCTATGAAAATAACGATAGAGTAGAGAGTGACTAGACACCTCTCTTCTGTGAGAAACGAGTTGTAAAGAAGAAAAGCAGTCACCCCGTCACAAGATTTCGGAGTCCAGTTTGAACTATGCCGAGACAATGAAAAATGCTCTGAGCGGTACTTTCTTTTGGTTTTGACAATGTGTTTTTTGTCACTTTAGAAATTACTACACACAATTCAGTACTTCCGTCAAGGCGAAGGTTATGTTTTCGGTCAAGTTTGTTTGTCTGTGTGCAACATAGTGTCCACATATATTGACCAATATTCACCAGAGTAAACTAAGGATTGTCTAAGAATTTACTTAATTTTTGAATATTTAGGTCAAAGAAAATAAAAGGGCAAATTCTTGGTTTTTAACGTCGGTTCTGTTTATCCTAGAGACTCATTACTTAGCCTATATTGTAGTTGACCCTAGGTTTTGGGTTAGGGTTAGAGTTACGGTTTGAGTATCAGTTAGGGTTAGTGTTAGGGTTCGTGTCAGAGTTAGGGTTAGGGTTAGGGTTGGACGACTTTGGTCATGGTCGAAATTTTGACAAAAGTTCAAATTCCGATTTTTCCAAATTTTATGTACCGTACTTAATGATCTTAAAGAACCGTAACCACCATGCAAATTCTCAGCCTAATAATATAAATAGTATTTGTGTTATCAACGTTTCAATAGCATAACTGCGGGACGATCCAGATAAGACTTTGTCCCATCCTTACGTTGTCAGGTGTAGGTATGCAGTCATACAACTAAATTATCTTCTTTTTATAGAATAGAATATAACCGTTTAATAAATATTGCTTAAGGAATCCTCAGCAAGAGAGATATTAAGACATGTAGTTATAACAAGGTTAACATTATTTTTTCTTCGGCTTCAGTGTCGCTTTGAAACCATGTGATCAAACATTCAATGTTAAACCCTTTTCTATGTTAACTCAGTATTAATCAGTATTATTGAAAGAAAGAGCCTTATATTTACGTTCCTCCCACGGCAGAAAGATGTGACTCAAGGTCAGTTTAATGTGGGTAAAACAACCCCTCCCCCCAAGGGCAACTCTTAAAATGTACAAAAATAGTCGTGAACGGACGGGTAGGGTCGCGTTGGGCGACGTGTAATAACCACTTCTCCTTCATTCCGGGAGAGATGGAAGTAATGGCTGGCAGAGTAGCCTAAATTATGAATTGAACCAAATTATTATAAAACAATAGTAACACTATAACTAATTTTATGTTCGTGTTGTTGTTTTAATCTATATTTATACAATTATAGTGTGCAAAAAAACTTCCAAATCTTTCAAACTTTTAATAACTTACATGTGAATTTGCTAAGATTTTGAAAGCCAGAAATGACTTCATAATCAGCAGTTTAAATGCTTCAAAATTTCTTTTCAAATTTCGAGGAGTCACGAAGTAATTCATTCATTTTGTCAATTTTCAACAAAGGATGAAAATGCTGAAATGTTTCCGTAAAACTCGAAATGCATGTAGAGATTTTTGTTTTAATAAATATTTTTATTGTTTGGGAATTGGCTTTTGAAAGTAAACTTTTATTTCAATTTCTTTTCTAGTAACGCTCACCGTATCTCGGGAAAAACAAATACAACTTAATTTTTAGTAAGTTTGGAAAACAAGAAAGAGGTAGATGCTTTGAGTATAGACACCCCAATGTATCGGAGTAATTATAGTTTTATGAAGATGTTAAATATAAAAGTTTACTTAGAGAAATTAACTAGACTTTATTCATTATAATTTTAGAAAGACTAAGAAGTATCCCTATATTATACAGGGTGGGCAAAAATAAGGGTCCTATTTTTAAAAATTCATAACTTTTTTATTTATTGATTTTAAAAAATTTTTTTTTTAGAATAAGTAAAGGACCCCTTCCGAAGCAAGCATGAGCCGTATTAGCCCTAAGGAACGTACCCTCATTTAGAAAACATTATTTTTGCTTAAAAAACTCAAAACAGTGTAAAAAACAATACTTTAGTTTTTGTAAGTTTTAAGAAGTGTTTTTCGGCTAAAATTTGTTTTGTTTATTTAAAAAAATCTCGGAAGGCTCAGTCTACACACACATAAAGTTTGGTGAGTTTAACTTTTATTTTGTGGAAGTTATTCAAATTCAAGTTATTCAAATTTAAAGATAAGACCCTTATTTTGGCCCACCCTGTATTAAATGTTATTAGGTGAGACAGTAAAACGGCGCATGTAAAGAAAATTGCATGGAACATTTAAACAAATACAGATGTACAATCCTTTGTTTTATAAACTTGGTATCCCATTGTTAGAAACAATGGCGTATACTTAGTTACGAATGACTCGGCATTCTAGAAAATTACTTTAAATAGCTTAGAAAAGAGTTTTAGACGTGTCATAAAATCAACTTTAGTTTTAGCTTATTGGCATTTTTTGTTTGAACGGACGGGAACATACCGATAATCTTTATTTTTGATTGCCCACCCTCCGCCGAAAAATAATACAGTAGAAATAAACTAGTTCTCCGAAAGTTATGGCTTTCTTGTTCGCTTTTAGATAAGATTTCCTGCTTGAAAACTCGATATTGGACTATGACATGAGGATTACGCTGGTTAATCAAAAGGTGCAGTGTGAATGAATCCCATATTATGTAATGTACTGACATCCACATACGTTGTCCAAAAACATGTGTCGTGAAACTAATGACGCTGATCTTGTTGCACAACAGAACAAACATATTCGGAATGATTATAGGTATAACTTGCATATGTCATGCTTTTGCTTTGTGAACTCGTGCTCTCTGAACAATTTTCTAACTATGTGCATTTTCAAGTTTTATCTTTAAAATTCCAAACATGTAACTAGTGTGCTCGCATTTGCAATTGTATAGTTTGGAAAGTGTGTATATATATATATATATATATATATATATATATATATATATGCTATAAATATTTTTATTGAATATTAAAGTGTTTTTAAAGTACAGACGATGTCGTTTCGTTTTTCCCCCTCATCAGTGAAGGAGTGGTGGTTACAGCAATCGCATGGGATCAAACGCAGTTCGTAGATTCAAGCTAGAATTACAAGACAAACATACATGAATTGAAAGAACAGATGAAAGTTAGAGTTATGAATTGATTTTTCCAATTGTCATTAGAATACAACTATTAAATATATATGCTCTGAAGCTTGTAATACTACTTAATTGAGCTTACAATTTGGAACATTTCCGGATATTATTAAAATATATATTTTTGCAAGAATCCTCAAATATATATATATATATATAAATATATATATATATATATATATGTGTGTGTTTGTGTGTGTGTGCGTATGTGTGTGTGCGCGTGTGTGTCTGTCTGTTTCTGTATCTGTGTGTGTGTGTGTGCGCGTGTGCCTATAAATGATGCGTATTGGTGTATATCTATCTCGTCTGAGTAAGGATTTTTTTCCAACAGAGTTTGGTTGTTATTTCTAAAAAAATC
>OY744526.1:35407651-35442651 GCA_963556195.1 Sepiola atlantica
CCGCGGGACAGGTTCGTTTCGCGTCTTGCTCGATTCAGCGTCAGCAACAAAACGGATCGAATATCATCACAACGAGAGTAACACCACCCGACTTACTCTGCTACTGTCAACCCCTCTAAGGGCGTCGTCTGTATCTGCAACCACCATCACCATTATCTAACAATAAGGCTATGAACACAATGGTCCTCGTCATCTCCTCTCCATCTCTCCATTTTACACATAGTTGGTCTATATGATGATTCAGGTATAGTGAATCGTGCATAAGATTCCTAGTTTGTTTGTCCGGGTAGCTGAGTTCTTTTGGGTCTAGCTTATAAAGGAACGAGAATATCTTACCAGAGATACTGTTAAGATATTTATTCTTTGTATAATGTTTCTACTATATAATTTGGTTTAGAAGTTTTTTGTTTTTCTCATATATTCGCTTCAAATTTTCTCTTTACTGTGTATTTGATAGTGTATGCTTCTAGAACTCCCAGATATTTATAGGTATTATGTTCGTCAAGCGGTCTCATCGTTAAAATAGACATATAAAAATATATACATATACCAAACTATAAAGTGGAGAAGTAAAACCTATTGTAAAAAGTATACAGCTCAATATACCGGATAGAGCAGATAGATAGGTAGAAAGATCAAAAGGAATTAGAAAAGCGACGAGGGCAGATCTTTTTTCAATTGAGTTGCTCAATGCAAGGTATATTCCGCAAAAAAGCAATTTATTCAATTAATTTTTTCCTTAAGCCAGGATTTTCAAAGATCAACATCTTATCATCAGAGGAAATTGCTGGGATAGATAAGTTAGCAAAGGCCAAGATTTAAAATTTGAAAAAGTAAAATAAAGATTGTGGGGAAAAAAAACCAAACGCTGCCCGAATGCAAGCAAGTGTCCGATTGCAAAAAAATTTCAAAGTTAAACTCCAGAAGCCACCATCTTCAGGTGCGGCCAAAATAGATAGAATCCAGAGTGTAAAAAGTCCAATAGAAGGTTCGTTCGTGGATGCAACAAGGATCAGTAATTCGTGAGGTGGGAAATATTAGCAATATTAAAAAGTCTTCCTGGGCTGAGAATCATAAAATAAGTTTAAATTGACGAAGAGACAGCGAATTAATATTTAAAGGCTAGGCAAATATCCCAATTGCCCGTTGATGAACAGGACTGTCTGAAGAATGGCGCATACTCATATGAGATCAGCAGGCAAGTCAGGAAAGTGTGAGGGCGTGAGGGAAGAAGAGAGTGCGGGTGTGATGAGTAAATGCGATTTAAACTTAGATTGTGAGTGGGAGGGATAGGTCGCTTATAGATGAAAGTAGACGATAGTGTGAATTAGGGTTCAACTAGAAATGGGGTAAGGGAGGGGGACATGTCAATGAGTGCGGAAGGGGAGAATTAAAAATACCAAAATGTGTCGGGGAATATGAAAAGGGGGTGGGGCAGGATGTTCAATCAGATGACATTTATAATGAGGCAAAATAGATTTGAAGGATAAAAATAAAAAATAAATATTAGGCCGCAATGAAAATTATGGATTAACAGATAATGAAATACATAATTGACTACGAATCAGTGGCGATTTGTGATCGAAGTTCAAGCCCACCGACCGTTGAGAATTAACTTCCGGCACTGAAGATTGCGTTAGCATGAAACATCGATGTCTGTAGATAATAATAATTAATATTTATTTATAAATATTTATATATATATATTTTTAAAATTAATTAGTTCATGAATTAATTTTCGTTCACGCAAAAATTATTTTGGTAATTTAATTAAAAAAATAGATTTATAAATTAATTGATTTTAATATATATATATATATATATATATATATATATATATATATATATATATATATATATATATATATATACAAAAAATGAGTACTCGTGCGATTAAGGGCGAATTAAAAATTTGGTCCTCTGCATATTTTTTAAATATATAAACCGCTCAGGGTAGCTAAAATAATAAAAATAAAACAAACGCACCGGTAAACACCGGTAAACGCCGGTCGAGTATCGCCAAAAATGCAATAAACAAAAAATCATATATACACGTAGTCTGTGTTATTGTTGTAAACATATTGATAAAAATAATATATATATACATACATATATATATATATATATATATATATATATATATATATATATATATAGTCTCGGAAGTTTCTCAACCAATAAAACTATATATATAAAAAAAACACAACTTTTAGTCCCAAGTCGTTCAGTGGAAAATCACTCATGTAAGTCAATTTATTTTTTACAGTTATTATATTAGTTTGTTTCTAACACTATTTTAAGGGATCATCAGTTGTTTACCATGAAAAACTTTTTCGGAAATTTAAAAACAAGACAGTATTTAATTTCATGGCTTCCCAGCAGAGTTGATCAGACCTCACTTCCCTTAAAAGACAAAAACATAAACGTCACGTATACTAAATCTAAGTTTTGTTCTATATAAATGTTTTGCTAACTTATATTAGTTATTAAAAAAAGAAAAGAAAAAAAGTCTTCCTTACCTGTGTTGTTCGTGTGTCTATAAAATTTATCCGTTACTTACAAAAAATTGCTGCATTTTAAAATGTTTGGACGAATCCATTACACTACTTTTTAGGTGATTAATGTATTCTTATTTTTAGTTTTATATTAAAAATATAAAAAAATATCAACATATCAAAATATTAAAAAGAAAAAAAATTAAATATATATATATACATATATATACTTTTAGTCCCTCTTCCTTCCCATCCTCCTCCTCCTCCTCCTCCTTTGTTGTCCAACTCTCCGTTGTCATCAACCTCAAATAAATACTAATCTTCCTTGTCCACTCACAGCGTTTACAATCGGCGTTCACAAACTAACTGGCGATTTTTTCTCTTTCTTCTTCTTCTTTGCCAACTCACAGCGTTACCAATCGGCGTTCATAAGCTTACTGCCGATTTTTTCGCTTTTTCTTCTTCTTCTACTTCTTCTTCTTCTTCGTCCTTGCTCACTCACAGCGTTTCCAATCGGCGTTAATAAGCTAACTGCCGATATTTTCTGTGTTTCTTCTTTTTCTTCTTTTTTATATCTATATATATATAATTTTTGTGGGTTACTTGTTCGCAGGGGTTTATTCTATGTAACTAAATTGTTTATAAAGTAGTGCCAATAAAAAGTACAGCTGTATTTATGTATAGCATTTTATTTATACAAACATTTTGGTATGTATCTCCGTAATGCATACATTTTTCAGCTACGACCTTATTCAATGTCTAGAATCATCAGACCACTAACAGTAAAGGTACTTTCCAGAATCGTAACTGTCAGAGTGTCTTTATGATGCTAGTCCTGTAATAAGGTGGTAGCTGAAACATGTGTGCACATATGTAGCCAAAATACTAATATAAATAAAGATCTATAGTAGAATATATGTATGTATATATATATATATATGTGTGTGTGTGTTTGTGTGTGTTAATACAGCAATATTAATTTGGTCCCCGTGAATGTTGAGGTTCTAATTGTTCATAGACAGTTACTGGGATTTCTGTTTTTTCTTGGAATCGACAAGATCAATAGGTTGTTTAACGAATTTAACCCACTTAAGAGTTTCATTTTCTTAATAGTGTTAATGCAGGTGTATATGAAGAAGGTCTGGCCAGTGCTCGACTGTCGTTAGTTCAACTGATTTTTGAAAGTATTCACTCATAACGCGGAGGGGTACGCGTAGAAATTTAGATGATGAGGACGGAATTGCAAATCCATATCTACAATGTCCTATAGCCAGTTTACACAGTGATCTTCTTTCGTCCGATTCTACGATTACGACATATGTTCCGGCGTATTGCTCTGCACCAACGCTCCGTTTAACAGATCTACAGAACTTTGATGTTGATACAATTTACTCGGAGACTTGAATAATTGATTCGTCCGATCGTCTATCCCAAAACAAGAAAACCCACCGTGGACAATAACGCATTGGGGTAATGATATGTACAAAACAAAAGATTATGTGGCTGATATTGTTGGGGGAAGAAACAAGTTGAAAAATTTCACTAATGTTAAGTCTTGGTTTAAAGACTTTAAAAATTTCTTTGAGCTTTACTTCCTTAGAGAGGGTTGTATTGGAGAGACATTTTTCTTAGTTTTTTGCGTTTCTTGTTTTCGATCGGTGGCCGATTTTCTTTACCTCTCTGGTCAACATACAAATAATTTGTTCATTTATTGGGAATTTTCATTTAAGGCGATTATTCAGATTGGCTAAGGAATTATAGATCGCATTTTCTATTATTTTATGATTAGTCAGCCAATGAAAGCCTTCGTTTAACGCATATGGAGCTTCTAGCCAAGCCGCAATATAGAGGTGTATTACGATAATAGAACGCCGTGTTAATTTTTGACAGGTAAACATATTATCAGGCATGAGGTAGGTGCACTTAGTCACCTCTTAAATTGTAAACTCTCATGTTGGCAACATGCTAGTTTAAAACATAATCGAGTTGCGATAGGTGTGACCTTTTAAATCGCAGAATCGAGTGGAACACCTGCGAAATACTGCCCCCATGATTATTTTGACATTTTAAATTGTAAATGAAAATAACATTTCAGCATTATTTTTTATAATTAAACTTACAGGAACATTCTCACACTTGTGCAAACGATATATCTCTTGTGTTTATAAGCCAGCTATAAATTCAAGGCGTTTCTTTTGAATGATAAAACAGAGAATAATATTTGTCTACAATTCTCGCTCAAAAGTGTGCTAACCCTATTTCGTTTTATACATCGTTTTCTAATAATTTAATATCACACTAATAAATACCTCATCATGTCACACTTCAAAAGTCGACGGTTTTGTCTTTACACGACTGTATGTTAGCCTGAACGCCGCGCCATTTTTCATGAAATCTATTATCGACACGATGACGTCACAGGACAGGCAATACAGAGCGCCGTTTCGGCATACGTTAATGAGAAATTTGTGTCTGCGGCACGCGATCAACAACATTTTCAGGATTGCGTCTTAATCTCTAAAAAGATTCGTAGAGACGAACTGAACGTATTCGGTGTACAGGTCTTAGTAGATGCGGCACCCTCCGATGGAAATGGAGACGTGTGGTTGTAAACATGTTATTCATTTCTCTGTGTGTAACTAGCTTAGAGCGTCAACCGCTGTCATCAGGCGCCAATCAAACGCGGCAACCAAAGAATCGGACGTTGATGGTATCAGCGACCAGAATACGCGAATTGTTACTATTGGTGTGTTGTGTGGATAGCAGGGAGACGATAGTCCGACCGATGGTGTCAGTAACATAATTCTGACTGAACTAGATGTAGCAATTACAGGCGACAGGTTATCTCGGGTTTGCGTTTGGTCACAGATTCGTCGTGAACGCGAGGGCCACTAGCTAAATGCTGGTTAGGCGACGCTTAGAAACACTGCGGGCGTTATCGCAAGGATCCCCATTAATGATAGATGTGACGCTGGTAATATTTAAACCTTGCGACTACCTTATGAGACAAGCACAAACGTGGTTAGATCTGCATAGACAATGTGGGGGCAGTACTGGAGACTTACACCATTGCAACACGCCGATTGAATGGCCAATATACACTTACAGAGTAACTTCCGGTCGGTGAGGTCGATACTGTACATTTTAGGACTGTCGATCCGTTGCTGTCTACGAAATGTTTAATCCATTGTCAGAACCTGTAAAGCATGTCAGTCGATTGATCTAGTCTCAATTTATTAGCAGAAAGGAGAACTGGACGTCAACAAGAGTAGGTAAACGATTTGCATAACCTATTACGATTGTGGTAATTTTCTACGGCTTTTTGATTGTGGTTCGCGATATGATGGACAATACGTCGCTAGATTTCAATAGTGTAAGTTCTGATAAGTGAGACCCACTGGCCGAAATATTCATTAACGACGCAAGAACTTCAAAGAGTTTTCGAGTAGCTGGGGTGCGTGTTTATGGTCCCAATGCGCCCGAATACCGCCCAATGATGTTTAACACACTCACAAAAACACCAAGACCATTGTGACAAGAAATGATTTCTATGTTATGGATTCTGTCTCCTCGAATAACGACAGGATCAGGGATATCCTCTCATTATCAACGACACCAGCGGACGCACTGCTAAGGTACCGGTATCTCGATGAAAAGCCTCAAAGTCTCGCCGTCGCCTGAACCGCGCATAACTAAAGGAAGATAAAATAAAATGCCACACGCATAAGTTAACTACTAAATGCCGAATCGGGCGCATAGCTAAATAATCATTAAATTAGTGCTTTACAAAATGGCCACGTTAGGGACCCGCATCATTCTCAAGGATCACACGCATAGTTTAGTGCCGAGACTAACACAGAATATAGTGAGCAGCTGGTATGCCTTTAGTCAACTATACTGAAGGACCAACTAGATATCAGCAAGGTACCGACAGATGTCGACGTTCTCAGTGAGATTTCAGATGATAGCCTGTCCGGGAACGAGGCTGCTGTTTCTCTACTGTGAAGTACTCTAAAAAGAGACCTGGCCCAAGCTGTACCTTTTGTGATGAGGAAGAATCAGTGAAAGGTGTGGTGAGGATCTACTTCGGTGAAACAAAAGAATAAGTTGTTTATTTGGTTAGTTGGCGGCAGAAGAGACGTGAGTGGCGAAACTCATCGTACTAACATTGTAATGGATCGGCGCATGCTTTACCAGACAAAGCTTTGCGAACGCAAGCGAGACATCTAAATTGAAACAGTTAGACTGGATACACAAAAAAGCCGGTTATCAGTTGTGCTTTTAGGCATCGTGCTTATCAAATTGGTGCTGTGAGAAAGTTCTTCTCGCATTTCTTGTTTACTTCAGTCGAGTAGTAATAGTGTATATTCATTTTTTCATTTGTTTTCATTAGAGGTGTCACTTAGTTATGTGCACGAATCCTAGATTTGTTTCTGTCGAATCGTTGTAAAAATATCCTGTAATTTGTGTTTAAATGTATAGAATGGCTCATTAAAATGTTCGTAAAACACCATGCTTACTTCATTGGTCGAGCGACTTTCTTCTTCTCTTCATTGATAAACCTTACATTGGTAATGTCAAAACAATAATCATAACTATACAATGCTATTAGATCGACAGATAATTCGGGCAACAACGAGGCACCAAAAATACCAGTACAAACAGTGCAATGAAAATCAACAAGAAATGAATTTCCGCACCTTCATAATGATTACAAGTGAAATCAAAATATAGAAAAACAAAGCAACTATGATTCCGGATAGCACCTCGTTCTATAATATTACACCTGCTTATTCTCAAAGCTATATTATACATGTTTAATGTGAACATTGGTGTTCATTTATCATAGACTACAACATCTATGATCAGTGTTCTGTCTGGAATCCTGTTCGGTTGACACGTCGCAAATTGCTCTGTGTATATTTCGTCTCGTAGCTCTTTTCCTTTTTTCCTTTTACTAGCTGTAATCTGGTGATACCAGATCAGGCTGCCCTGTGGCTCCCTGAGACGAAAATCACCTACATTGACGTTTTTTTTTTTTTTTTTTTTTGTAAAACTTAATTATGTTGTACAAAACCAAAACCAAAAACAACAGCCCCTCTCCCTTTCTCCCTCCCCTTTTTTATCTTTATTTTTCCTACCCTACTCCCGGTCCTGGATATGACCTTAAACTACATCCGATGGTGAGATCCGGCTTACGGACTTTGGGGAATGTGGAGCCTCCTCTTAATTACCATTGCTCCCAGGTCCACCCTGACCCGGAGTGGTAGTACCTGTTAGGGTCCCAACTATGGGTTAAATAGAAACTGATATTAAAAGGGAAAAGAAACAAAAAAGAGAAGAAAACAAGACCAGATTAGGCATTAAATAACCCAAAAAGGGTTGATATGCCGTAAAACAAAACTACCAAACCAAAAACCCTGATTAAACATTTGAAGATATAAAGAACTTGAAGCATAAAAACTTTCACTATAATGACCAGATTCGGCATTAAATAACCCAAAAAGGGTTGATATGCCGTAAAACAAAACTACCAAACCAAACTAGCTGTAATAATTGAGGACAGAAATATAAAAAAAAACAAATTAGCTATTATTTGCTTCTAGGGTTTATTTTATTTTTCTCAGCAATGTACAGCTTTGCAAATCTAGATGGGCTGTAATATTAAGCCTAACCTTGTAAAGGTGCTGAACTTTGAAAAAGACCCCTGCTCACATTGACCTAAAAAATCTCGTTTCTTTGCCACCCACTTCTTCTCTTGTCGTCATATCCTGTAACGTAATCATAACACTACCCTGTTAACTTCTAATGGAATTTCCACTGCTCTAACCTTATGCTTATTCTAGCCTTGTATCGACAACTACTGTTTTCAACATTATTTTTACACACCCGTCTCTGATCATGTTAGACATGTGCTATCTTTGTTTTTCTTTATTTCTCTTTATCTAACTTACTACCTCAAAGTTTTTCTACCGATTTTCGTCTAGTTGTTGGTTACATCTATCTAACTTAAATAAAAGTTTTCCTTTTATTTTTAAAGTGAGATAAAGTTAAGCCCTGGAAAAAAACTTGACCAAGAGAAAGAAAAGAAAAGAGCAATTCATCACGCGTCTAAAGTGGATATTAAAAGAGAAGATGAAACATGATGACAAAGAGGATACTAAATCGATAGTAAAAGTCCGTCAAAGTAAACCATAAAGTTAGCGATTTTAGAAATAATTATTCGCATGAACATCGGCCGTTTCATAAATCAATTCGCGGTTCTGTAATACCGTTATGAAATCCCATGATGCGTCACAAATATGCGGTTCCATATTGTAGGACTTCATTTTAATCATGTCTGCTGTTACGTCTAAAGTGGTCATGGGGCAAATATTTGACGGACGAATAGATTGAATCAGAGGGAGACTCGAAAGAATCGAGAATGGCGGACTCAACGAAAATTCACAAACTGTGAAATTAAATTACGAATTGCAGAAAACAAAGTGACTGACATATGGACATACGATCAGATTGACGAAAGGATAATTATTCGCCTGGATTGAGCGTCTGATGAAAGTCGAAAAGCGGAAAGACGATAGAAAGTTGATTTTTGTTTGCTTGTAGATACGTCCGCGCAGTGCACTTTCTTTAGTGAGCCTCGGTCTCTTGGTCGGTCGTACTGTTGTATATTACTGTTGTGCTTTAAAGAATGACGGTGACGCATAAACATTATAAATGGTATATTCTATTACTCGGTTTTGGAGAACGAGAAGCCCTTGTTCGATTTCAATTCGGCCCAGTTAATATAAATGTTTTAAACATGTACGCATCTACAGCTGCAACGCCCATTCCGGTATTTCGCCTACGCAATCAATGTAGCAACGCCTCTTAGAGCACGTGGCTCCCATCCTTTTTCTTGTTTATTTAGCGACGAGTTTATTTTCGTTTGCAGTTGATCTTTGCAGATAACTTTGCAGACAATATTTATTTTCCGGATATCTGTGTATCTGTGTCAACCAGCCGCGTTTTATTTCTTCCAGCCAGGTGTTATGTCCGGTACCCCAGCCGCGATATTCAACAGTTCTGTCTATCGTTAAGAGGTTTAAAGACGTAAAGTAAATTAAATATATGAGGAGGAAGTTAAAGTAAGTGATTAACTTCATGCCTCCCGGTATCTTAATAAGATACTGGGCCAGAAGGTCGGTCAGTTAGTCTGTTAAGCTTCCGTTTTAAAATGGCTTTGATTGCTTTTTTAATGAGTTCACGTATATCTATAATTGGCATTGTCCGTTCGTCTGATAGTTGGTTTGTCACGCATGAGTTTGTATTATCATTTTCATCACTAAACGAGCATGTTGAATGGACGCAACTCAGGAGAATCAGTTCTTGTCTTGTTAGAGATAGAAAGGAGCAGAGAGATACCAGAGGTTCTAAATTGTTGAGCGGAATTACAGAGAGAATGAAGGTTTGAAATAGAGCTATGTAATACACTTGGTGTCGGGCGGTGGTTGCCAACCTATAATCAGACTGTTGATATTAGGGTTCCATAGGTCTATACTGCAACCAATCGCCAAGCCGGTTTAAATTAGTGAGCAAGATAAATACATTAGCATTATGAATATTCAGCCTGTCCCTGTTCTTTTAATAGTCGAGAAGTGCATTTAACATTGACTGTATAACATTCTAAAGTTTTTAATTAGTCAGGTAGTCGTGACTTTCAAACCCTATGAAAGCAACTATAGGGCAAATAACTTTGAAATGACACCAGTATGTCTTCGTTCATACCAGCGTTGCTTCAGGTCATTTCTTCATGGCACTAGACCAAATCAATGCCGAGTCAGGAGAAATGATTATAGAGATTGAGCGAACCTTGAATCCCTATAAATCTTCATTTCCGGCTTTTGAATGAGTTTCCATTGTCTCTTGGAAAACAGAAAGAGCCATATCTAAAATGTCGAAACACAATACATAATGTAAACGATATATTTCAGACAATCTTTCACAATAATCTAGTGTTTACCAACAATTAAGTAAAGGCTGTATTTATCATTTTCTTTACAACATTTCTACGCAAGTTAACGTAATAGAGCTCAATAGGTTCCATGGACCTGGTCTGTGAACATTAGACCTTCTACACGTCTCCCAAAGAGAAGGTTAAAATAATACAATGTTTAATTTTTGTTGTAACATATCTGTCGAAATGTAACCTTTGTCATTGTTGTGTTTTAACCAGGTTTGTAATTGCCCCGATTTATACCGTCACGAAAATAGAATCAATAACACCTTGTTCAACGTACTATCCGATATATTATGATCAATTACGCACTAATACCGCTTGAATAAGTATGACCTCCCTATTCCCTCCAGCTATAAGTAAATAGTGACTTATGTTCAACAAATCACATACGATTTATTTTTAGCAATCGATATAGTTATTCGACATTAAATGCTAAGAAATACTTAATCTACTGTCAAATATTCCAACCAATCGACTACGAGAAGAAAGCTAGTTAGTAAAATAGCAACAAATTTGAGGATAGTACTAACCTTCATGTTTTCATCTTTATAGATGTAATAGAATATCCTTATTATTTGAACGTGTGTTGGAAACAGTAGCTGCAGTAGATATGGTTTTTGCGCATCGATTCTGGATTAAACAAAATCTCCAATCAGCAGTTACTTTCAGTCGATCAGAGAATTCATACGCGTAGTATAACAACACAACCACAGCTTTTATACTATTTTCCGTTTTTTTTTAATCATAGACAAAACAGGTGACTTTTACGAACTTCTAAACACAACGCCTGGCGAAGCACCTACACGCCGCTTACCGAACTCATATATCCAAGTATATGGAAAATGAATAAGTATATGCATTCTCTCGCTACTAAAAACATGTACGCTAATACACACATATCTTTGTGCTTATTAATTTACACACACGTAAACGCACACAGCGCCAGCGTAAACAAGTATATGTAGTTTATTTCTCTATATGAACACCTTTCTTTTCTCTAGAATGTTTTCGGACTCTTTGAACTCTCAATCTTTACAAACACTTATTTTGCATTGTCTTAATTAAGTTGGCGTTAAGAAATAATTAGCACTATTGGGATTATTCAGCCTACTGTTCTCATTTTAGATGAAGTCTTAATTCGTTATTGTATTCTCAGTATCGCCCTTACTGAAGATTGAACCTTGGACTTCTAGAACACTGTCACTTAGAATCTAGTCTCACTGAGCACTTTTTTCTGCTGCGTCACGGGCGATACTAAGTCTACAATTACGACTTCTACCCGGTAATCGCTAACAGAGCGATAACACTACTCGACGCGGATTAAATAAAAAGGTTCCGTTCGAAATTCCGTACAGAATCCCGCTTCTGATATAAATACTCCCGTCCGATAAGTTGCACCTAAAGAAGGTCAGAGGTTACATCGGCTGAAATATTGTGAGAATAAAATAACATCTGAGATGAGAATAGTAGTCCGAATAATCCAAATTATCAATCCTCTTGTCAAAAATTCCGAAACATAAAAAATAGTTATTTCGATGATATTGTATCTGTTACAAGTAAATCAATTGCAATAAGTATTGCATTTCGGCATTAAATTACAAAATTAAGGTTGATATGCCGTAATAAAACCGGATGAATAGGTGTTAAAGGTGACTGAATTTATCACCAGATAAATTACACACGTGTTGTAACCCATTCCTTTCCAAAATAGAACTGAATGGCATGAAACCCGCAGAAGAATAATACGTTGATTTTTTTATGAGATTTAGAAATAATCTTCAAACTAAATACGGCAATTCCCATTCTTCTCAAAATCTTAGTGTTGCTCCGCTGTTTATTTTAGCTGCAGTTCTGTCGATAAATGTCAGTATGTTTTTTTTTATATCATAAATCTTCATGTCTTAAAATCATAAAGACAACAATCTGAAGCAATTTCATTGCTAATGAAAATAGCTTTTCTAATATTACTTACACGGTCCAAACAGAGCGAAGATTAAACGAGATTTGCTTGGCTCTGTCTCGTCTGCAACCGAACTAAAATAAACACGCAAGAGATAAAATACCCAGAATACAGGAAGTAACTATTCCTAACCGGAAGTGGGAACGCTGGGAAATGGAAATAAATGAGGAATTTAAAATGAAGCTACATTTTTATTTTTGAATCCCGTATTACTTAAAATGCGTCATTTATTTTACGTATTTATTCATACCTCTACGTGTTATATGAAATGGAATACTACAGAATGATTCGTCTATGTCCGTTCCTTTTTAGCTTGTTGGTTGATTCCACCACTTCGGAACTCATCGCCTCTGGCACTTTCCTTATGCGACTTATCTTTGTCATTTATATTAAACGATTTAAAAACATCCAAACTTCTTGATCGTGAGTTAGAAGAATACCCGTCTCAGAACCGGTAAAATTAATATCCCGAAATAAACAGTGTTGCACCAATTCTATCACCCCCTACGAAGATTAAAAGCAAGATACAATGTTACTAAACTTCCGATGTTTACTGAAGTGAATGATCAATCTTTATTTTAAATTTTGATCAAAATTCATTACAGTATTTTGATTCGACAGAATTTCTAAAATGTAAGGCTTACGTTTCAGACGTTTAAAAAGAAATTAAAATTCAAGAATCTTGCTTAATTATTGTCTAATATCTATGGATCAAATGTAATGCAAATCTGATGCAGTTAAATATTCAAATGTGACGGTGTGCCCATATTATGCCCACCAAATTCCCTTTAATATACTTCAAAAAAACAAATACATGTGGGAATATTTTTAAATTGATGTCTAAAACCTATTGTAATGTTTCACAAAAATCAGAGATATCTGAATTTTTACGAAGGACTTCCACCCCCTTTTTCAACCTCTTCACATAAAACAAAATCATATTATATATAGCCGACATTACAATGTTCCTCTTCGTTTTGAATATTATTTTAAAGTGCATACAGTGGGAGAGCTACAATTTGGGAGCTTTTGGGGAGTGTGGATTTATCCATTAATTACCATTATTCCAGAGTTGAACTGGAGTGGTAGTACTTGTCAACGTCTCATCTGACGGTTAAATAGAATTTATCCCAATCACGACAATAAATTGCCTCGGACATCCTTAGGCAAAGTGTTTCCTTCTACCTTACTTCACAACTCTGAAATCTAGTTTTACAGCCCCTTCACCTTTGTTTATGCTCTATCAAGAACTCGATCAAATACTAAATCAAGCATTCGAGTCCCATCCGTTCTAAGTATGATACTAGACTACATCCAGTAGTGAGACCCAAATTGTGATCTAACAACTACTCTCAGGTCCCCTCTGGCTCTGAATGGTAGTACCTGTTATGCTCTTATTCATAGGTTAAATAGAAACTATAATTATACAGCTCTGACTGCTTACCGACAACGAGAAAGGCGAAGCTAAGATTTGGCGTTATGGAAAGCAAAATGTTCCGCTGGATATTCGGAATTACACTGCTCGACCACGTTTACAAAGAGAATATGCGAAAGCTTTACGGCATTTCACCGATTGAAAGCAAGATGAGTGAATGGCAGCTCTTTTGCACAGGAAGTCGCCGGAAAAGACCGATGTGTAAGTTGATCATGAGATGGGCAGATGCCTCGCATAAAGATCTCTGTGAAAGCGGCCTTCACTCGGATCAAGTCTGTGATCGTGTCAAGCAGAGACAAAAGTCTATCATTGCGCCCTCCCCCCCCCCGTAGCTGGGGATTAACGCATAAGAGAAAAAAAACTATAATTAACAAGCTATTTGTGTATAAAATATACGCCTGCAAAACAAATGAGTCTATAAACTTATTGTATACTAAAAATATACGCCTGCAAAATAAATTAATCCACAAATATTAGGATTTCGGCATAAAATCACAAAATGACGCTTGACATGGCGTAAATCCCAACAACTAACCAATGCACGTTTTCGTCGTGCTAAGGGAAGGCAAGAGACACAGATAATTAGTGCATCACGGGCTAGGATCAAATTATAGTATTTGTTATGTCTTCCGTCTGAGAAGAAATATGCTTCTTGGGTGAGGAAATTCTAATTTATGTCTCACCCAAAGCGTCACTTTTTGGGTGAGCAAGATTTTCACCATACCAAAAAACAACATTTTCTTAATTAGTGGTAATCAACTCGTGGTAAGGCAAGTGACAAGAAAGAAGAGGCCCATCTGTGAACATATTCATGAGAGCGACTAAACCGGTCGAACTATTCTATGGTCTCTCTTTCCTTGTTGTATGTCTCTTTCTTGTGACATTACTCCATTCTTTGCACATCCCTCCTGACTGACGTGATAATAACGCATATTAAAAATCAATTGTTTTTTCTTCGATTGACAGAATGTTAAAGTTTGACGACATCCAAAACATCCGATATTCATACCAGCCCAGTCCGACATTTTACACATTTGCATCTCGATAACAAAAAAAAAACTCTATACGAAAAATCATTCATTTCTCATACGTTATACCTGGCGTGATAATTACTCATACTAAAATAAGTTGTTCGTTCTGGCACGTGATTATTGAATATTTTACGCATGAACATAAATAAACACTATCCACACAAAGTGTAATCTATTTTTCTTTCTACTTTTTCGTTTTATAACACATCGGTATAACCGCTATTACATAAACATTTATTTGAACATCTCATCTGTAAGCACCCAATACTATCTATGGAAGTCTATCTGCATACTGAAATTACGATATCGGTAAATATCATGAAAAACTATTTACATTAATAGCATTCTTGTCAATTTGTTATTTCATTAATTAATGAATCTCTCGTTAAAAAAAATCCGGTGTTTATTTAAGTGAGTGTTCAAATTGCTTATTCGCTTTGAAATATGTGAAATCCATCATTCTAACTGTAATTGCTAATGCCTTCAATGATATTAATAATTCTTAGGTCTATAGTAGTCAAATACTTTTATGTACTATTTTCTCTTGCTGTAAATAGACAGATGCACCGTTGAGTGATTAGCCTATAAACTAATCAGAGGCCTTAGCGTATTGACACATGGATTTGTATAACTTGCAAACGATATGATAAATCTACCAAGACGGGTGGTACTCTTTATTAAGGTTTACTCTTTGCTGTTTTTAATTCTTTTTCAGCACAGCCCAAAATAAAAGTTATTTCTATTTAACCTTCAATCTATTTATTTATCTATAGAGTCAGATGGAATTTTTAGCACAGCCAACTTTAATTAAAATTGAGTACAGATACTATTAATCTGTCCTTCTGCTATAGATCTAACACCCTTCTCCTTTCAGAATAATGCTTCTATCTCGAAGACAAGCTCCCAAAATGCCATAATCTATATTAAGCTTTTAATCTAATCAATGCGGGTTTATCCCATTTCATGAATCCTTGCGAGAAATGGCTGTGACACAGGATCAAGGTTAATATGGGCCGTAGACATAATTGTATGTCAGAGGGGCGCTCAAACTGACCACTGATCGGACCGATAAACACGCAACGAGGGGTCATCAGTCCGAGGAGGGCGAAGGATGTAACAACTACCCCAGTGTAATGCCACACTTTGACCCGTGTGTCCTTTAGTCAGGCTTGTATTTTTATGGCATATCAACACTTATTTATTTACTTTCATCCCACCGAAGGAAGATGTCGCACAAGGGATAGGTTAAGCCAGCGCAACAGAAAAGATTGCACTTTGATTACACAAAAATAGCCTGAGCAGCTTCGTTGAAATGGCACAGAAAAGGGTGCCACAGTTTTTTTTGTTTCGTTTTACAATAAAGGTCACCGCTTATCAAGGCCCAAAGGCCACTCAAGGATAGGGGTTAAAGTGTTTGACTAGTGGACTGTGAGACAACACTATGATCACCGGTACGATGGTTGTAGCAGGGCAGTAATTGATTATTTACGGGGACGGTTAAACAAGAATTGTTTATATTGGACTTGAAGACGACCATATTGTAGTCGGCTGGGAAGCAGACTCGCGGCACTGTGTTCCACTAACAGGTAGTTCTATGAAGAAAACTGTGCCCAGGGAAGTTTAGTTTCGTCTTGGGTACGCAGAATAAACCAATCTGTTCTCAAACAGAGAAGATAAAGCCTGGGAAAGTGTACCTCTTAAGACTAAACAGAACAGGGCTAGCCTATGCCACAAAAGCCAAACTTCTGTCAGACTGATTGTCATGGACCTCTCCTCGACTTGTATAAAGATGGAATATTTTCTCTTTTTGGTAATTATTTAATTCTGAAACACAATACTTATTGTAAACGGTTAATTAACTCACATACTTTTATTTTAGAGAGAGAAAGAGCGAAAGTGGCAAAAAAAGAGAGAATAAGAGAGAAATAATGATGGATGTACCATTGCATGTTCATACGTTTTATAATCGTATTAAGCTGTTAAGAAATGGAATAGATCCAACGAGATTTGAACTCGGCTTGCCGATTGCATAGTACTCGTTATGAAACAAACGTTGATTCAATCAGCTTTAGTATACTGCAATACAAGAAAAAAAAAGATAGAATGGATGTAAGTGGTGTTATGCGTGTGTAGACATATATATTCGTAATACGATTATAAAACGTCAGTAGACATTACGGCGTCATTTTGACACATTCATTTTTAATAAATGACTTTGTAGAATAAAAGTTTATTAAATTCAAACTCATAAAAGCTTTTATTATTACTAGTTGTTTTACTTTCAAACTCATAAAAGCTGGACAGTACTTGCATTATTAATAGTTGTTTACTTTCATTATTGGTAGAACGATGTAATACTTTCGCAATGCATACACACGCATATATATATATATATATATATATATATATATATATATATATATGATTGTTGTCGATATTTCAAATGCTATATGTTTAAAAGGGTCTATTAATATTAAACCATGTGGGAGATAAATGCATGGATATATATATATATATATATATATATATATATATATATATATATACATATATATATATATATATATATATATATATATATATATATATATATATATATAGAGAGAGAGAGAGAGAGAGAGAGAGAGAGAGAGAGCGAGAGAGAGATAATAGTATTCTACGTGTGCACCTCTTAATCGTTAAGTATGCGAGAAATAAAAATAATACCGCAAAAATAACAAAAGAACTGCAATGTTTTTTTTAATTTAAAACTCTGTCCGGCATTATTTAGGACAATGTGCAGCACGAATACGTTTATTTTTGTATTTTTCGTGATTGATATATTTCGGTCAGCCTTCGTTTTTCAGCAATCACTAACGAAATGCAGAAATCGGTTGAGAATTTTCCGTTAGTTTAAAACGCTTGCATTGAAGAATAATTGGATGATTTCATAAATACACGATCTAAACCGTTTTTGTTGTTGAATTGTTGTTTGTCCATACAACATCTTAGATACATTACATATCATTTTTTTACGTATGCTCATAATATTAGAAAAATATTAAATTTTGAAAGAAATAAAAATTTAAAAGCAAATGAATTACAGAAAACTCAAACTTACTGATTTAAAAAGAAATTTAAACTTCGTCCTGCATTTTAGGGGGGGGGGGGAGGAAGCACAAATAAATGCATTGTTTGTGTTTTCTTTTACTGTGAGTAATATACTTCGTCTCTGTCGTTTGGTAGTTTAAACAGTCATACAGGAATATGTACGATGTAGACAATTCGAACTGTAAACTGCATAAGAATACATAGGGGTTACAATAGACATTCCAACGGTCTTAACATATGTCCGAGTACTTTAAAAAAAAATATATATTATTCACGGAACAAAAATTAAAAAAATAAAACAATACTTCTCAGAGATAAGGACGAATTCACCTAATAAATATTTATTATTGTTTTAGCCTGGTAGAGAATTATTTATGAACCTGCCCGCGAGTGCTTTTATTTTACACCAAAAGATTATCCAATACTAAGTATTGTTAGATACCAATGCTAGATTGTATTTCAAGATGTTTCAGTGTTTTCTTTACTTTTACAAATAATGGTAACAGCTTAGAGTATCTCTTCTTCGGGCATGGGAATTGTTTCCGAAATACCTGCAAAAAAGTGAATATGTGATCTTAAATTTAAACAGGGTAACCATTTTATATTTCAACATTAAAATAGTTATATACCACTAACAAATGTTCTGTCTGCCGGGCGGGATGTCATCTTTCAGTTCAAAACAGCGTTTTTATCTCTAAACACGAGATTAAATGGATGTCTGTTATTCTACAATTGAGTGTAAACAGGTTCGATTCTCCGGATGCGGAAATTGTGCTTTCATTTCTTAATCTTCAGGGCAGGAGAGTTTATTCTGACGATCACCAACTCGGTCCGGTCTCTAAGTTAAAGTTTATTTAATTCAAACTCATAAAAGCTGGGCAGTGCTTTCATTATTGCAAGTTGTTTTACTTTCATTATTGGTGAAAAGATTGTGATATTTTCGCAATGCATACACACGCGCGCGGCGCGCACACACACACACACACACATATATTACTGAGGTTAATCTTTCTAAATTTTTATTCTCAAATGTCTTCCTTTTGGTTGAAAATTGCCAGACAACTAAATATTTATTTTTCTTTAAAACAGCCGATTTGCATTAGTCCGTCGTTAGTTGACAAACGCTATTTGATTGTTTTCAGAAACAATTGAAAATAGACGACGATTAATATGCAAAATAAGAAGACGGTGCATGAACATAATAGTAAACAAAGTTCCCTCCTAATGTTAAGAATGTGTTTCTAAATATTATTTTTTTCTATTAGAAAACCATGCTTTACATGGGGAGGTCGAAGTTTACTTTGTTAACTATTCTGTGCCTTCTCTCTATAAAAGAATGTTCATACATTTTAACAATTATAAAGATTTCATCGGTTTTTAGATTGATCTGTTTTACTGTAATAAGAAAGAAATATACAGATAATAATAATAGTAATACTACAACTAATAATAATTGCAACTTTGTAGATGAACACCCTCAGCTAAATCCCCACCCCCAAATTAAATTCTACTTTTTTAGGTCATTACCTGTGAACACCTTAAAAGTTTGGCGCAAAGAAAAGATCAAAACAACTATTTGAGAATTTAGAGTGAGAGATCTTTTTTTAATATAAATTTAACGTAAAATGATCATTATTTCTGGCCCATTCAAACTTTTTATGGATGTTCACGAAATTGTTGACACTAACCCTAAGATCGACGGACAAGTTCGTAAGACCATTCCTAATCGCTTAAAAAGTAGATACTACCACGAAAAATAAACGTACAGAATTTAACTCTTATAGAAAAATTTAAAAAAAATGTAAGTTAACTGTTTTAAAATGCTAGAATTTCTCGAAAATAAAAGCCAATTTTACGTTAAATTGTGGGGCGAAACTGATCTCTCACTCTAAATTCTTAAACAATTGTTGTTTAAACAGGGTGTTCACGAAAACAAGTAGACACGCATTCGTTTTAGACAGGAAGCCCACCACGATATTTGAAACACAGATAAAAGCCCACTAACCCAAAAATAAATAAATTAAAAATGTTTTAATTGTTTAATATTTTTTTAATTATCAATAAATGTTCATCATTATTTTTTCTTAAGAAAAATACTTTATTTAATTTTTAAACATTTTTTCGGTACTTTGCAAATACTGCATTCTCATGAAATAATTGATGCTTGTTTTGTTTTGTTTATTTCGTCAATTCGCAATTATAACGTTTTGTTGTGAAAAATAAACTAAGGTATTATTAAAGCTCTGTACCCTATACTAATTCACCTGCCGCCGCGTCCCAAAAAATCGATACTTTATTTTTAGAATGGTGGTTACAATAACTCTGATATGAAGTAGAAAAGCTATAAAAACGACGACTAATAGGCCCTACTTTACATTTCCTTTCAACCTGACGTTAAAACCAACAGGAAATAGATTTCTAGACACTTCCTACCAAGTAGCGTGTAAGGCTAAATATTTAATGAAAACACATTTAAACTAAGCTATAGCTGTAGCAACAAATTATAATTATAAAAAAACAACAATAACATACTAATAAACAATGAACTAAACAATAGAACCATAAATAATTTATACTGCTAAAAATCTTATAAGTGCTTTTAACAAAACAATTGTCAAACTGCTTCAGTAGTATTATGATGTTTATAAGACCTCTTTTGGAAAAGGTCGGTAACATATAATAGAAATATGTCGAGAGTCGTACACGGCCAAAACGGTGACTTGAATGACTTGCCTCCTCGTGTCGTGGTCAGAGTTGCCTCCCTTTCATCGCCCTTGGAGCATCTCATTCTCCAATCTCGTGGAGGGGTAGCAGCTTTACTCCACATCACACCCTCTGAGATAATTTCTTCAAAACAGAAATAAATATCTTTTATATTTCGGGTCAAGACTTAACGGTTCTACCGGTATACTTTTTATTTTGCTTGACCGTATTGGAATAACTGTTTCAGCAATTGGTGGTGCTGGAATGTCAAACGTCTCATACAATATGTCCATCGGGATTTCCTAATCTTCCTTGACATCTTCCGTAAACCTTGATCTCAATTGATTTAGATGACGTTTATGTTCCCATTTCGAACTTTTCACCATGTACATAATTCCACCAATTCTTTTTGATATTACCCCATTATCCCAAAACGTTTTTCCATTTCTGAAAAAAACTTTGTTTCCGGTATTAAAGAACTAACACGAAAAATTACTTTTCTTCGCGTATTTCTTCGTTGGACTCGGTAACCATCTGTCAAATACTGAGCGTATCTTTCTAGCAAACATCAGTTCGGCTAGTGACATGCCTGAAACTGTGTTCGGGTTTGGTGTGATTCTGTACGCAGCAAAACATTTCTGGATGGTCTTCTCCTCAGTGTCCATGCCGTGATTCTTTCTCAATGTCCTTTTAAAAGTGTCCACGAATCTCTCAGCCTGACCATTGGATCTGGGATGGTAAGGTGAAATTGTTGTGTGGTCAATGGACAAACATCTGCAGAAATCTATAAATTCACTGCTGGTAAATTGTGTCCCATTATCGCTTACTATTGTTTTTGGTACAACTAAACGACTGAAACGTTCGTCTAGTACCTTTATAGTAGTTGTGGATGTCGGGTGTTTACATTTGAAAATCTCAGGCCACTTGGAGTAGCTTTCTACAACTATTAAGTAATAATGACCATTCATAAGTCCAGCATAATCGATATGGGACATCTGTTTTCGGCCATGCTATAATTTTCACTGGTGGTGCTTTTGCTGCAAGTTGGCATCCTCTACATGCTTTAACAATCTGTTCTATATCCTTGTCCATCTTCGGTCAATAAGTATAACTCCTCATTAAAGCTTTCATACGTGCGATCCCTGGATGCCCTTGATGGAATTCTTTTAACATGCGCTTTTGCAGTACAACTGGCATCACCACTCTTCCAGCATATAGTAGCACTTCATCGCATATTGAATATGCAGTCGAATTTCTTGAAGTTATATATTTCTTCTTTGAAATTACTTCTTCTTTCATCTTTTTGATGTAATCGTCTTTTCCAGCATTGATTCTTATTTCATCTAACGTGACAGGTAATTGACGTATAGCATTGCATAATGTGTCCTTAAAATCCGTTTCATCCCTTAAGGCTGCAATAACCATGTCTTCTAGTGGTTCCGATCTTCGAGGGATTAATCTGGAAAGACCATCTGCGTGCCCTATTTTATTCGAAGGCAAGAATTCCATTTTAAAATTATAATTTAATAATTCAGTACCCCAGCGCTGCAATCTATTTGCAGTATGTGTGGGAATACCCTTCTTTGAAACGTATATGGATAATAGTGGTCTATGGTCTGTTTGTAATAAAAACGATCGACCATGGATAAATTTATGAATTTTTTATAACGCAAAAACAATCGCAAGGCTCTCTTTTTCAATTTGCGAATAATTTTTTCTGCCGGATGATAGTTCTGCAAACATGGGCTACTGGTTTCTTACTACCATCTTCAAATTTATACAGAATTACAGCACCAATGCCATAATCACTTGCGTCAGAAGCGAGTATTATTTCTTGTTTAGGGTCATAATGTGTTAGTGCTTAATCCGACGTCAATACACTTTTTATTCTTTCGTAAGCTTGCTGACATTTATCAGTCCAATTCCATTTTACACCTCAATGGGGCTCTCAAGTATGCATATTTTTTATATATATTCCATAGTAATTCGCTAAACCCAGAAAAACTTGAAGCGTTGTAATATTTCTAGGGATCGGCATATTTTTTATGGCTTCTGCTTTTTTCGGGTCTGGTCGTCTTCCTTTTGCGTCAATTATTTGTCCTAAATATTTAATTTCAGACATAAAAAATCGCATTTTTCTGAACTTAACTTGAAACCGTATTCTTCTATTTTTTTAAATACCGCCCTTATGTGCTCTAAATGCTCCTTAGTATTTTTGCTTTTAATCAGCACATCGTCCAAATATGCTACTGCAAACTCTAGATCAGCCAACATTGTGTCCATGTTCTGTTGAAATAAGCTTGGGGCGACTTTTAATCCAAACGGAAGTCTATTGAATTTGTACAACCCCTTATGCGTGTTTATTGTTAATAATTTTGCACAATCTTCGTCAACTCTTACTTGGAGGTATGCGTCAGACAAATCAATTTTACTAAAAATCTTTCCTCTATTCAATTTAACAAACACATCTCCCGGAGAGGGCAAAGGATAAGAAGGTTCCTTTAAACAGTCATTTAGACCTGTAGAAAAATCTGCACACACACGTATTTTATGATTTTTCTTTTTCACAAAAACCACTGGTGACGACCAATCTGAATAACCAATTTTAGAAATGACACCCATTTCTTCCAGTCTTTGTAACTCCTGGTTCACGGTTTTTAATGCGGCATACGGCACCTTCCGTTTTGGTTTAAACACAGGCTTGACATTTTCTTTTACTTCAAATGTTACTTCGGTTTTCGTGCAATTACCGAGACCACCTGAAAAAACTCAAGGAAATTCAGTTTTTAGGTCCTTTATCAATTTATCCGTAACCTTATTTTTACCAGCTGGTGAAACATAAATTCTATTACAAAATGAGTATATAGGTATCTTGAATAGATCGAACAGGATAATTAAATCACTTCTCATTAGGTTAGAAGAATTTTGTAAAACATAAACCTTTGATTTTTTAGTTTTTCCTAAAAACGATACTTCACACAAAAATTCTCCTCTGAACTTTAACCTTCTTCCCGAAATTCCATGGGCTATTTTATCAGTCTTGGTTAACCTGGGTTTGTTAATTCTTTTCTACGTTGTTTCATTTATTATGGAGATATCATTTCCAGTATCCAGTTGAAGTTGTACATTCTCTCCATTTATTTTCACTTGCACGAATTTTCTTTTTTGACCCTCCTCGATTTCTTTCTTTGTCAAAACCATTCTTACTTTACTTTTTCCGTTCGACATTCCTCTTTCGGTCTGCTTCATTCTAAACTGTGAACTCTTGTGGTCTATTCTATTACACCGAAAACAACATTTATCTCGGAAAAAAACAGTCATTTTAAGAATGAGGTCAACCACGTCTGTAGCATAGCAATTTCATTGGGGATTTAAATTTTCTTTCACTTTCACGTGTCCTACGAACTTCTTTCATATGCGAAATATGTGAAATGTCTTTTTCCTCGATTTTAATACTGTCATGTTTCAGATTCATTATTTTTTAGCTTCTTTCGTAGCTTTTTGTAATGTAATATCTGGACTCTGTTCTATTTTTGACAATATTTTCGAACGAACATCTTTATCTCTACTATCCGTCAAACCTTTAACAAAACAAGGCATTTAAATATGCTAATTGTTAACTCGTGTAGGAGAAAACGTTCACACGCTTGTTTACCTTTCCTGCATACGTAACAAAAGCATCATTATTTTTCTTAACAATGTTCAGACAACTAAAACGCGTATGAAAAAGACTGCTTCTCTCACCAAACATGCTTGTGAGTGTTTTTTTCTCCTCAAACGATACTTCGTCAGGTTTTCTAGTCAATAGTCAATGTGTGTACTTTGTACTCTCGTTAGGACCAAGCTTCTGTAATAGAAGTCCAACTTTTTGTTCGTCCGACCAAGTTTCGCACCGTTTGTTGAAAATTGTTTCAAACCGTCGAAAATAGGCTTGAAAAGTTATTCCGTTGTCAGGGTCATATACGAATTCCGAAATTTAAGTTGCAATACCCTCGGCTGTGAAATAATTAGAATTTTCCATCGTTCCACCTTTTGCAACAGCCTCAAATAACACTTTCGTGTCGTTTGCTTGCTGTTTCCGTAACTCTAACATTTCTTGTTGCACGTAATCTTGGAAATCTTGATGCCTTTTCTGTTGTTCTATTTGAGAAGACACTAATGACTTTGTCAGTTCGACTAGTTCGTCCATTTTTTAAACTATACACAATCCAATGAGTATACCAAAAGACAAAAATATGGAACAAACACAACCTCCCAGTAATGTTCACGTCGCGAGTTAGAATTTACTCGGCGTAAAAAAAAAATTCATTTACCAGTTAATAACTGTAACGCTTTCGTTTGACTTAAAACGAAGTAATAAAAAGATAAGTCTTACTTTTGACGAATTTGTTTTGTTTTCTGTTGTTCCAATGTGAGTTCTGGGATCGAAATCCTATGTCGCCAATATTATGATGTTTATTAGACCTCTTTTGGAAAAGGTCGGTAACATATAATAGAAATATGTTGAGAGTCGGACACGGTCCAAACGGTGACTTGAATGACTTGCCTCTTCGTGTTGTGGTCAGAGTTGCCTCCCTTTCATCGCCCTTGGAGCATCTCATTCTCCAATCTCAGGAAGATGTACCAGCTTACTCAACATCAAGTAGTATGAGTGGCAAATATATATACAGTAAATAACCTAGAAGTTGAAAGATTTTACATAAGTAGCACAGCCGGAACTTTTTAAAGATACATTTCAGAGTCATATATCTTCGTTTAACAATGAAATATATAGAAACCACACTACACCATCACAACACTTCTGGAAAATAATTCATAATAACAAAACACCACAAGTTAAATCGGAAACAATTTGAAAAGACATATAAATTATTTAACTCATTTTGCTTTTTATGTCTTAATGAAGAACTTAATATCAGATTTAAAGATCGCGACATTACTTAATAAAATATATGAAACAACGGTAAACTACAGACACATTAAAATACATACATTATGAAGTGTGTAAAAAAATCGTTTGTTGACTACAACGAGTAAAGGGACTTCCACTTACCCCTTTTCTTCTCTCCCCTCCCACTATTCTAATTTGATAATTTTACCAGTAGTGAATAGTCATATCTCTATGCTGATGAGTCCCGGTTATAAAGGACTAAACGTATACGTACTTAGATAATAAATAAAACAAACATTTATTATATATATATATTTAAATACATTTCTAGTGGTACAACATTTTATTAAAGCAAGGAATATAGACGTTTGTGACATTTTGGGGGTGGAATGAAATTGAAAGTGTGAAAACGAGAGAAAAAAAGAAATTACATAAATATACTAAGTCGGCTTATCATCAGAGTAAATACGTGGAAATAAATATTTCAATATTTTAAGACTCGGTACCCTTCTAGTTTCATTAGGAAATTGAATATTTTGGTGAGATTGAGAGTAAAAATTCGTTTAACTCGATCTAAAACTACATTTCTAAATTTATGTTTAACGAATCCAATTCGGCCTTTATATATAAGTGTTCGCATTACTAAGGCGAAATTAGTTCGCAGCCACAACATTGAGGAGATATTTCTGCGGAATAAAATTTATAAGTTGTTCTCTTCCATTTGCGAAATTTTAAGACATTTTCGTTCGCTATGGAAATTCTGTAAAAACAACTTATCTTTCTTCGATTTACATCCGTTTCTCCCGTTATATTTCTTTACTTGACTTTGCTTTGTCTAATGCCAACCACGTTCAAAAACTCTGGTTTCTTATTCTGAAGAGATTTGGTCGTTCTACGGCTAACATAAAAATATCCTTAATCTTTCAACACACCAATTGACGGGCACTGAGCAATATGTATTGTCTCACGGCTTGGAATTCTGTATTCAACTCGTATCCATCAAACATGAGGACATAGTTTTGGAATTTAAGGTTTTATTCGCACAAATTTCGAAACTGTCCCCGTCTTTAGTCGACCAGCCCTTAACGTTGAAGGCAAGACTTAATGATCTTGCCTACGCTTATGCAGGCACTCCCATTGACCGCTCTAATTTCAATTGGAAAAAAGAGTATTTTTTTGCCATCAAATCTCTTCGGTACAAATCAGTCCCTTATCATTACCAGATCAGATAAGTAGTGATTCTGGATTATGCTGATTATGTGGCAAAAATGATGGTGATCTTGGATGACGTCGATAAATTTAAAAGACTCGGACCTGTTAATACGCATGATAAGCCCGTTTCAATTGAAAGTAATTTTCAAAAAATATTACTCAAATTTGTTAAGAAAGGTGTTCTTCCTGGGAAAATATACGATATAATCCGACCAATAGGGTCTATAAGACCACGTCTTTACGGCCTACCAAAAACACATAAGAAAAATATACCCGTAAGACCGATTCTTTCTATGGTCGGGTCGGTTCAGCACAAGTTAGCTAAATGGTTGGCTGAATTGCTTCAACCTGTGTTTCAAGTATATTCGACCAACTGTATTCAAGATTAATCACTTTTGCTGAATATATACACAATTGCCCTTTTTTGCTGAGAATAGGTTTATGTTTTCTTTCGACATCAGCAGTTTATTTACATGCGTTCCCTTAAAAGAAACAATTTAGTCAACACATCCGGGTCAGCTATTGCTGACCATCTTATAAATAGCGCCGAATGTGCGTAGGCTTACACTAGTTACTGGTTTTCTGTCATAAGTAGATCACATTCGTTATTCCATCTTATAGCCCTGGAACATATATATATATATATATATATTAAGTCATTCAAACCCTCCCTTTGTAAACAAAAGGAGTGGCTTCCAGGACTCAATGTTGCCCACTTGTGAATCTCCCCCCCTCATTTTTTTCCTAAACTTGTCACTAGTCTTCATTCTACTTTTTTAAGTTGTTAGTCGTAATGCTTGAATTATTTCCACGTATTTACTCCGATGAGTGTGGACGAAAACCGGCTTAGTATATTGATGTATCTTTTTTCCTCTCGTTTTTACACTTTGAATTTCATTCCACCGCCCCCCCCCCCCAAAAAAAAATGTCACAAGCGTCTATATTCTTTGCTTTAATATATATATATATATATATATATATATATATATATATATATATATATATATATATATATATATCAACGTCCGTGAAGCGATGAAGACTCCAAACTCAAATGTAGCTTGCAGGCCGGGCTTTAGAAAGGAAACAAAACAGCTAAGTTTAAAATTTCCTCACTGTCTTATCTTAATACTTGCATATAATTACGTTGATACGTCTAGGTAAAGAATATACTTTTTTTTTCGCAGGTTCTCTTCGTTTCTTTCCTGTTGTCCACGACTCTCTATGTGCCATTCTTTCCTTTTTTCTATGTTCTTGCTAATATTTTTGCGTTGCCAAGTCTAGTAAAAGAATTTTATTTTGCAGGTTCTTTTTCGTTTATTTTATTTTATTATTTATTTATTTCATCTATATTGTTCTCTCTGTTGTCCACGACGCTTTATGTGTCGTTCTTTCTTCTTTATGTTCTGGCTAATAATTCTGCGAGTTCTTTCTATGGAGGGGTCAATAGTTCGAAGATTAAAAGGGGGGATATCCACTATCAATGTAGTTTTTATAAAAAAAGCGAAAACCCCACTGTAGCCTTCTCGGCTGTGTTTTAAAAAGCCACGTGTTGATCCATTTATATAAACGTCCGTCAAGCGATGAAGACCCCAAACTCAAATGTAGCTTGCAGGCCGGGCTTTCGAAAGGAAAAAAAAACAGCTAAGTTTAAAATTTCTTCACTGTCTTATCTTAAATACTTGCATATAATTACGTTGCTACGTGTAATTTTTATTTAATTTAATTTTTTTTTCTCTCTTCTTTTCCTTAATTTTGTTTTCCAACAATCTTCTAGCAATTTAATCTATAAATAGCAAACTAGTTGGCTCTTAATAGGCTGCAAATCTTCGATGCCCCCTGCTTTTAAAAGCTCCCTCGACCGTTCCTTCGTACTCGATATGACTTTGTTGTTCAGGTCATTACCAAAGCAGCCGTCCTCATTTAATCCAATTTACATGGCAGAGAGGGAAACCTATCTTCAACTTTCTGTTCCCTCCTTAGTATGCAATTGAACTTATTCTATATATATATATATATATATATATATATATATATGGAAGTTTTTTTGTTTTTTTATACCTGCGGGGGGCGAAATACCCGACTAGTACACGGGCGCAGGCTATTTTTACCCCTCTCGGAGTGTTCGACCCGTAAGACCTCGTAAGGCTATCTATCTAAGAGAAGGAAATCTCTGACAAAAAAACCTTGCTACCAGCTACTTACGCCGTGGCAGTAAACCGTTGGGGAGGCAGGCCTCCTTAGTCCTGATCGACAACCTTCCTAGAGTTGGAATCTCGAACAAAATATCCGGTTTGCAAACCTACAATTGCTTGAGGAATAGGTAGGTTCTGCCTATCGCCGGCCCTTGCACCACTTCCTTGTCTATTAGTTAGGCGCAGAGGTAACAGTGCTGGGACGCCTCTAAACACTCAGTGCCTAGCCTTGTTTCCTTACTAGGTCAATGAACGCCGTTCTCTTTCGCTCTATTTGGGCAACTTTGGGAAAATATTTTCGTCATTAAGTCTTACATGACACATCTGGGTCTCTTTTGTTCCGACAGGTTGAAGGTACAGGTAAGACAGCTTGTCTGGCTGCTGTTTCCGACTGACAGGAAGGAGCCTAAACTCTTGGGTAGCGTCAAGAACGGCTGCTCCATCATCAGTTGCATAATACCGTGGATAGTTGTATGTGCCATGTCGCGCATGAAAGAGACCCCGCAATTATCTCCGGTGGGCTTTCCCGAGGCCACAACCCCCATGGACCAGGTTGAGACTAATAGACTGGTTGTGTGAGCTTATTGGCACTAAACAAGTACCCACCTTGACTAACCCACTCTATAATCAAAACAAACATGTCATTACAAAACAATAAAAGCAAACCTAAACCAGACACCCAACAAAAAACACTTTCGCCTCCGCCCTTGAGGCTCGCATTCACAAATATCCGGGGGCTTAGAACCAATATAACGACGTAGAATCCTTTCTCCTGACAAACTCCCCGGATATCCTAGCTCTAAGTGAAACCAACCTCCAATCCTCAATCTCCTCTCACCACTTTGACATGACTGACTACCTCCCACTCTACCGTAAAGACTCTGACAAACATATGCACGACCTAAGAGTTTATGTTCGGAATACCCCCATCCCTGACTAGAGAACATAGGTTAGTATCAGGTGACCACGACAACATGTGCTTTAGATTGACTTTACATCACAGCGTCAGTTACTTATATTTCTTATACCGCTCCCCATCGACCCAGGATTGTACTCTGCTAAACTCTGTCTCTGTAAGCATTGTGCTAATGATACATATCACCCTAGGAAGTCGTCCAGAAGCTGATTAACCGTTGCTCAAAACAACAAGATACTACGAGCGGGCTGATTTTGAGTCAATCAGAGATCACATCAGTGACGCCCCATGGAGGTATACCTTCTCACTCCCTGCCAATCAGTGTGCTAACGAATTAACTGAATGGGTCAAAACATGCATTGATGCCTATGTCCCCATGCGAAAATTCTTCAGCAAACCTCACTCTCCTCAATGGTTCATCTCGGAATGTGCAGCTGACATTTCTGAGAGGCAACAAGCATTCCGTAAATTCGGCCGCCATAAGTCAGCTACTAATAGAAATAAATTTATAGAGTCAAGAAATAATTGCAAGGCTGTGATAGGTGAAGCGAAGAGAAGGTTTAATGAGTTAATAAAAAAACGCATCCAGTCACAGAAATTAGGTACTCGTGATTTCTGGAAAATCTACAATAGTGTAGTGAATAATGGTCAATCAACGATTCCCCCACTATCAAACCACAATGATGTCGCTTGCACGGCCACTGATAAGGCTGAACTACTTGCCCAGCACTTCGCTTCTAACTCTACTTTGGACTCAGATAACCACCCCCTCCCCAAATTCCCTTAGCTGACCGAAGCCACACTTGATAACCTGGTCATCATCCCATCCCAGGTCAGACACATCATAAAAAACCTTGACACATCCAAAGCTTGTGGGCCTGATCTTATACCTACAATAGTAATAAAGAAATGCTCTGCTGAACTGGCCCCTGTCCTCTCCAAACACTTCAATAAGTGTCTAGCTGAATCTTTCTTCCCCGATAGCTGGAAAATTGCCTCTGTGGTACCAGTCTACAAGAATTCTGGAAATAGAACCGGTCCCCAGAACTCTCGCCCAATCAGTCTGCTGCCGATCTTTGCAAACATTTTTGAATCCTTAATCAATCTTGCGATAGTACGACACTTAGTTAATGCTAAACTTCTTTCTGACCGCCAGTATGGATTTAGACAAGCACGATCTACTGCAGATACTCTAACGGACATCTCTGAATGCATGTATCATACGCGCGACAAGGCAAGTGAAGCTAAGGCAGTAGCGCTTGATATATCCAAGGCCTTTGACAAGGTATGGCATAAAGGGCTCCTCCTGAAAATACGATCATACGGTATTACTGGGCAATTACTTAATATAATTAGATCCTTCCTAACCAAAAGAAAAATCCAGGTTGTCCTCGATGGCTGTTCATCTAAGCAACATGACATGAATGCTGGTGTACCCCAGGGATCTATCCTTGGACCCTTGTTCTTCCTGATCTATATAAACGATCTCCCTGATAGCATAGAGTCTGAGATTGGTTTATTTGCTGATGACACCACCCTTTACTCTCGCCATGTTGGCAAAACCGACGCAATCATATCCGAGGCAATGGCTGAATCTTTAGAAAATGACCTCCAGACTGTAGTGGATTGGGGTCATAAATGTTTGGTTACTTTTAATGCAACAAAGACAAAACTCCTTTCCTTCAATAACTACAAGGAACCTTTTCAACCACCGATTGTCATGGCAAATAACACCCTACCTGAGAGTTCATCATTTAAACTCCTCGGCCTAACCTGCACAGGTAACATGAATTGGAACAAATACATTTAAGGCATTGCTGCCAAAAAGAAGGTTGGCTCCCTCTACCGTGCTAGTAAACTCCTCACACCTGATATCATCCTGTGTCTCTACAAAGCCACCATCCGCCCATGCATGGAGTAATGTTGTCACATCTGGGATGGTGCATCATCTTCTAGTCTATCCCTCCTTGACAAGGTCCAAAAAAGAGTCGCCAACCTAATAGGTCTCTCACTGTCAACCAAGCTTCAGCCTCTGTCCCATCGCCGCAATGTAGCATCCTTGTGCTTGTTTTACAAATACTTCAATGGATTATGCTCCGATGAATTGGCTACTCTGGTGCCACATCGACGTAAATTCACTAGACTAACTCGACAATCAACTAAATTTCATTCATTCACTGTAGAGGTCCCCAGATGCCGGAGAGCCTTCTACTCAAATAGCTTCTTGCCTCGTACTGCTGGCCTCTGGAACTTCCTCCCTGCCCCCTGTTTCCCCAACAGTACAGACATGCAGAAATTTAAAACTAATGTAAACAGACACCTCGCTGCGCAGATCTCAATCTAGGTTGACCGCCACTTACCTTCTCTCCTTTTCTTTTTTCTCAGTAGCTCCTTACGTCTACAGTGACTTGTTTGAGGTGTACTATGTTAAAAATTAATAAATAAATAAATATGAAAGGTTCGAATGCAAAACGCGATAAATCCAATCGGTTTACATTGAAACCTTATATAATAAAAAAGGTTAAATCTATTAAATCTAGAATTTGACTAAAAGCTGATTTTAATGGAAAGCAAAAAGAAATTATCCTGGTTTCATATTGTGTAAAACAGGATTCGATGGTGTGGTTGAGCGTTGATATGCAACACGTTTATGGTAATGGCTTCGTAATTTTTAAAATGGCGTTTGTCGCGGTTTGCATTCGACCTCTGCATATATATATATATATATATATATATATATATATATATATATATATATATATATATATATATATATATATATATATATATATATATATATTACAAGACACCTTCTAACATTTAAGTACATACCTACGCATATTCAACTAAACTAAAAAACCTACAAAGCAAGATCTCCAAGAATATCTAAATATATATATATATATATATATATATATATATATATATTGTGGATATATTTCTGTGTAGGTTATTTTAGTTTAGTTGCATATGCGTAGGTATGTACCTAAATGTTAAAAAGGGTCTTGTAATGATATGGCGAAGGACTTCTTCGACATAGCCATATGTGCTGATATGTGAGCGGGTAGGTAGACTAGATTTTCTCGTTTGTTTATGTTTTCCTACTTATCTTCTTTTAGGTTGGATTTCCCTTATTTCATCTATATTTTTAACCTGTTTATTTAATTATTTTCAGCTCATCCGATCCTTTTTTTCGTGTGTATAGATGTATAAGTGTGTATAACTGTGTATCGAGTATAGACATGTATATGCATAGGCTTAAATTGAATCCTTCAAATATCCTCGCTCTATTTATGAACTGCTCCCCCTCCTACTAACACTCTACATCAGCATAGAACTAATTATTCTGTTCATTATTTTTGATCGTGGTCTGAGAAAACTAGAGATTAACATAAATGTTTGTATGAATTTAATAGTTTATACTAAAATTCAGCTCTCCTTGATATTGACCACTTTCTCATAAACACTGTAACTTCACAGGATTAGCTCCTATGAACTAAGAACCCTACACATATTATATATATATATATATATATATATATATATATATATATATATATATATATATATATACATATATATATATGATTCTTTTTATTAATACAGACATGTACAAAATATGCGATCTTTAACTCAGATCCTATTTGGGAAGAACAAAATATGATCGGATTCTAACACTGACTGTTGAGATTTTAGTTTATAACAGCTGTTGATCGATTACATTGACATGCCAGTGTCGTAGATTTTGTACATATCTGTAAAAATAAAAATAATCATATATATATATATATTAAACAGTTACTACAATGATTCTAACACACATTGGTGTCCGTGATTACACGCAGTGACGTGATACCATTCTCGAAGGACAGGGAGCAAACACCCTGTCTACGATTATCCATCTAATGGTTCGAATGGAGGCTTATGAACTAGCAGGAATGTTTTGGAAGAAGATCACAAAAAGAGGAGAGTACCAGATATAATAACTGGTACTTTTGTACGGTTATAAAGAACAAATAACTACATACATAAATATACAAGACCAATTAGAATTGATCACAATTAAAAATATGCAGAAAAATACGCTCCAGCTTAACATGTACACCCCACACGCACACACACATACACACGCACACACACACAAACATATATATATATATATATATATATATGATAGTTTTATTTACACAGACATGTACAAAATCTGCGACACTGGCATGTCGATGTTATCGATCAACAGTTACTATAAACTGAGATCTCATCAGGCAGAGTTAGAATCCGATCTTAACCTCAGATCATATTTGGAGAGAATGAAGTGGAGGGGTAGAGACAGAGAAGAAGAAGGAAAGAAATTTAACATTTCAAAAATTAAAGCCGTTAAAAAATTAAAATTAAAATTAAAAATTAAAAATTAAAAATTAAAAAATCTAAAAATCTAAGGTCTAGAATCTGAAACAGACAGGGCAAATAAATAAATAAATAAATAAATAAATAAAAAAATAAGAATATATGGTGGAAAGAGGAACAAATAATGATGAGGGGAGAGACACATAGAGGAAAAAAGAAAAAGAAGAAGAAGAAGGAGAGAGAGAGAGGGCGTCTGTTGATTTAGGTCGGGAGGGAAGGAGGGGGGTAGTAGACATGCACGAATTAGGTGTCAAAAAACCGTCGAGTTTATAAATGTCTTTTTCCAAGTGAACTGTAGTATGCGTGCGTGCAAATTGGGCTGATTGTTATATTGGTTAGGGCGGTGATAAAATGTGTCGCGGTTCCGGGTCTTTATATTGTCTTTATAATTTGTCTGGAGTTAATTTGAATAAATAAGTATATTCGTTAAATGTAGCAGGAATAGTAGTAGTAGTAGTAGTAATAATAATAATAATAATAATAATAATAATAATAATAATAATAATAATAATAATAATAATAATAGTAGATACCATTAATAATTGAAGTGAAATAATGAAAATAATAATAAATGAAGTATAATAAAAATACTAAAAAATACCAAAAAATATTAAAAATATTAAAAAATATAACTAAAAGAATGACTGGAAAATGCTGGCGTTATTA
>OY744526.1:35445151-35480151 GCA_963556195.1 Sepiola atlantica
GTATCACAGCTCTTCAGTGCGGCTATAGCAACACGTGCCTCAAGCCGAGATTGAAACAGCACGCATTTAACAGAATTCTCCTAATTTTTTTCCTTCTTTTTTTATTGCACTATGTCGTTTCTTCCTTCTTCCCTTCTTGCTTTTTGTTTCACTATTTGCTGTTTCTTTCCTTCTTTTTTTTTCACTATTTGTTCAGTATTTCCTTATTTCTTTTTTATTTCACTATTTGTCTTTTCTTTTTTCTTTCTTTCTTTTTCATGTCACTATTTGTTCTTCTTTTCTTTTTTCTTACACTAGTTTATTTATTTTTTCTTTCCTCTGCCCTCATTTATAACTTTTCTATATTTTATGATGACACTTTTTTTGTCTAAAAATGGAAAAATAATCTCTATAAATATCCGTACTGTTTAATAGGATTATTAAACCCATTTTCTCGCAAATGCCGCTATAACGCAGATAGGACGCACGTCGGAGAATGAATATTAATCAGCATTATCTAATTCTTTTGATCTTATTCGACAATTCTTTAATTTCCATCCTTTGTATATGCATCTATCAGCTTCTGCAGATGCTGTTATATTCAAATTAGTTTTATTTGTCTCTCCGTTTACTTGCATCTCCACGAGAACAATTTCTCACAAGGTTCAGTTTTAATGTGTGAAAAATCTAGCTCCCGAAACAGGGGCACTTTGGATAGGAAAAAAATAAACATTGCCACAGTCTAGAAGGATTTTTCCTTCACTGAGCGACGTCTGAAAAAAATGAAATGTAAAATCAGAAAAGACAAAGTGGTCTGAGGCAAAAGGCTAAGGAAAAGTTGTACTTACTTATCTCCCCACGAGGTCAGAGTACGATACAAGCTCAATTTTTAATGGGGGAAACACAACTCTCCAGAAAAGGGGATTCTGGATTGGGATAAAATAAAATTGCCTCAGTCCAGAAGGATTTTCCTTGTCGAGAAACAGAAAATATACCAAACTTTGCTCTTAGTGAAAAGGCCAAATAAAAAGTAGTCCCTCCTTATGTAATTTCCTTCCACGAGGTAGGTTATTAAAATAAGGTAAATACAGGTCTTTAAGGAGGCTTACTCTAGATTGAAATAAAATAAATATTGCCTCAGTCGAGAAAGATTTCTCCTACACTTATCTATGACAGAAACGATAGACTGTGAGAGCAGAAGAGATACCACACTTTGCTCCTAAGCAAAAAGAGACGAAGAAGTTGTATGCCCCTACATAATTGCCTTCCCACAAGGGCCGAGTTTGACATAATACCCGTTTTTAATTTGGTGAAAATCCAGCTATCACCAAAAGAGGCACGCTAAATTGGGACAAAAATGAAAACTATTTAAGTCTACAGGGATTCTCTTACATTGACCAAGGACACTTACTTGCCTCTTCACTAGGGCAGAATAAGACACAATGTCGGTTTTTAATGTGGGGATAATTCGGCTCCCCAAAAATTTCATTGGGGAAAAATATAAAAATTTCTTAATTCTAGAAGGATTCCTTCACAGAGCGAGGACAGAAATGATGAAGGTAAGTATCAGAACAGATACTACACTTTGTATTATTTATTCACTATTTATTGTTATGTAATATAAAAAATTAGTCAGAAAACCAAAAGGTTGTCTGTCAGTCGTTCTGACACGTATCAATGTAAAATCACATTGTTACCGCGAAACTTGTAAATTAAATTAACACATTATTTCAAAGCGTTCAAAAATCCTAAAATACTATTTTAGCTGTTCGTTTAAGATAGTATTTTTCGTTTAGTCTGTCACGCTTAACTTTGAAGTACAAATTTCATTGCCCCAAAAAGCGCAGATTAAATTTAATGGGACCGTCCGTCTGTCACGCTTAACTTTTAAGTACAAATTTCATTGCCCCAAAAAGCGCAGATTAAATTTAATGGGACCGTCCGTCTGTCACGCTTAACTTTGAAGTACAAATTTCATTGCCCCAAAAAGCGCAGATTAAATTTAATGGGACCGTCCGTCTGTCACGCTTAACTTTTAAGTACAAATTTCATTGCCCCAAAAAGCGCAGATTAAATTTAATGGGACCGTCCGTCTGTCACGCTTAACTTTGAAGTACACATTTCATTGCCCCAAAAAGCGCAGATTAAATTTAATGGGACCGTCCGTCTGTCACGCTTAACTTTGAAGTACACATTTCATTGCCCCCAAAAGCGCAGATTAAATTTAATAGGACCGTCCGTCTGTCACGCTTAACTTTGAAGTACACATTTCATTGCCCCCAAAAGCGCAGATTAAATTTAATGGGACCGTTCGTCTGTCACGCTTAACTTTTAAGTACAAATTGCATTGCCCCCAAAAGCGCAGATTAAATTTAATGGGACCGCCCGTCTGTCACGCTTAACTTTTAAGTACACATTTCATTGCCCCAAAAAGCGCAGATTAAATTTAATGGGACCGTTCGTCTGTCACGCTTAACTTTGAAGTACAAATTGCATTGCCCCCAAAAGCGCAGATTAAATTTAATGGGACCGCCCGTCTGTCACGCTTAACTTTTAAGTACAAATTTCATTGCCCCAAAAAGCGCAGATTAAATTTAATGGGACCGCCCGTCTGTCACGCTTAACTTTTAAGTACAAATTTCATTGCCCCAAAAAGCGCAGATTAAATTTAATGGGACCGTCCGTCTGTCACGCTTAACTTTTAAGTACAAATTTCATTGCCCCAAAAAGCGCAGATTAAATTTAATGGGACCGTCCGTCTGTCACACTTAACTTTTAAGTACAAATTTCATTACCCCAAAAAGCGTAGATTAAATTTAATGGGACCGTCCGTCTGTCACGCTTACATTTGAAATACTATTTTCATAGCCAATCGCTTAGATTGAAACAACGCATACTAATTTACACAGACGTAAACAGAAAAAAAACAGACATGCTTGTTATCAGTAATTACGAAGGCTGATGCCAGAGTGTCCTGATCGACATAAGAGAGATGATATTGATTATTTATAACTTTTCGCTGATGAATTAAACTATCACTCGGTTAACAGCAGGAAGTCAACTCCCGATGTTTGCGGCGAGTTTACACCGATTAAATCGACCTTCAGACTTACCTATACTATGACCTCTCTGATATATAATGCATCTCTGGCCCGTGTTATACTCACATGGTGATATTTGATAGATATATTGATATTTGAAACACAGAAAATGTCAATTAGTGTTAAAAATATAGTAATTTTCAACTTTTATTTCTGCTTTGTACGGCTCCGAGTAGTTTCCGGTGACGAAGATGGTGAAATAAAACTATCATTCACGGAAAGCTGTTGCGTTGGATTCCCGGTTTGACAAGTATCAACCATGTCCGAAGTTATGCCGATCCCCAGACAAAATGGGAGAAAACCGTCTGCGATTGTACGGCCATATAATGCTCACAAAAGACAACGACACCATCAGGAAAATGAGATTTTGGATGGGTGTTTATGTAAAAAGGCTGAAAGGGTAGCCGAAACAAAAGTGGTCGTATACCCTACAATTATATCACAAGATGGTCGGACTATAAACTAACCAAGCCTTTGGCCGTGTATAGTTGAGGGAGAAATCTAGGGCGGACTGCGGTTCGCGAGATAAACACAGATAAAATGATGATCGATGTTTCAAACTTCAAACATGTGTGAAGTAATTTTATATGAAGATTTATTTAGCAATTTGAAGAAGAGAAGGAAATGGTACGGATCGATCAGGTATTGCAAGACAATCCTGCAAAGAACTGTACAGGATGGAAGAAGGAGTGACAGACAAAGAAAGAGGTGTGAGGACAATATCCGAGTGTGGACAGTGCTGGCGCTAAGTAACACACTGATGAAGGCAGCAGATCAGGAGGACGCGAAAAATGGTTACAAGGTATAGTTGGCACCGAAACGGTTACCCAGATGAAGAGACAGATGCTATGATGAGCTAATTGTAAAGGGGTTCGATTTACTTCTATTATGTCAGTGTAAATGCGAGTAATTATCTCTCTAAGATATGTCAATCGGAAAGTCTGCCATGCTTCAGTTTTAAATAATATTTTCCTTGGTCTGTCAGACTTGAGTTTTAAATATAAATTTCGTTCAATTTGTTTAATTTTTTAATAGAAATGTTACTGGTCTGTCATGTTTTAGTTAGAAGTGTCAATTTCGCTGGACTTTTAAGATTGATGTTAGAATAGCATTTTTTTTTGTTTTAGCTTGAAAAAGTATTTCATCGGTTTATCAAACTTTTTTTGAAATATCAATTTAGTGGTTTCACATTTTTTTAGATGATGCTTGATGATTTGTATTATTTAAATTACTACTGTTCTCATCTTGGGTGTTATTCTCAAAACGTTTTGGCCGATGTAACCTCCGATCTTCAACGGATAAACTACTAAGTAAAAAATAGTTCCAAGTGAGAGTTTGCTGAAGTTTGAAGGTTCAATCGTCTGCACAGGTAATATTAAGTATGTAATTAAGAATTGCTTCAGACTTCTACCTGATCATGGCTGACGGAATGACAACAGTCTATCCAGTTGATTAAATAAAAAGGTTCTGTTGGAAATTCTCTACAGATTCCCGAGTTCGACAAGACGCACATGAAGAAGGCCGGAGTTTACATCGGCCGAACTGTTATTAGAATAACATCCAAGATGAGAACAATAGTCCGAATAATCCTAATAATACAAATCTATTTAGTGTGTATATTATGTTTAAGTTCAAAATATCAATTACGTACTTCCATAGAATATGGTCCGATAAAGTTACAGCTATTGTCGCCTTTCAACGTAAATAACCCCGACTAATCTGCCTAGCAGCAGAATCCCACCACTTTACTGTAGAGTTCCTCAAATGACGGAAAAGTTTCTACTCTAATAGCTTCTTTCCTTTGACCGCTTGCTTTTGGAATTCCATCCGTACTCCCTATTTTCCCGACTGGACAGAATACAGGAATTAAAATGTAATGTAAAAAATATCTTGATGCCCCCTATAAATCTGACCCCTCATCATAGTCTCAGTGGCAATATGCCTAGTTTAAGGTGAATAAAGGTTTTAAAAAGTCGGTCTGTTACGCTTAAGTATAAAATATCAGTTTCGTAGGTCTGTTATGGTTATGTGTGAAATATACTCTTCATCGCTAAACGCGGTGATTGGATGGACGTACCGTACGAATATTAAATTCGTGATTCTTCAGTTTGAAACATGAATTGGACCATTGAAACGAGTTCCATCTTTTATAGAAAATAATTCATTCTTATTTCCCTTCGTTTTAATGATACCATTACTGCATAGAGAAAAACACACTATCTGACTAAGCAAATCTTAATTAATGATTTTCTATATATTCCAACCATTCTTCTTGAATAAAATCGGAATAAATTGTTTGCAATCTATTCAGAATACCTATTACTCTAAAGTGATATGAAAACCATTTCTTATATATTCGATTCCTAACACGTCAAATCAGAAGATTGAAAAGTTTCTTTTTGTATTTTGAAATTTTATTTACGTTTATAATTTTATTTACGCTTGTCACCTGAAGTTAAATGATTTCATTTAAAAGTACCTTAGAAAAAAAGAAGAAATTATGTTAATTGATCGTAAAATATATTCTATAACCATTGTTAGTTAAAATTGTAAAAGTAAAATGCCAATAATTTCCTTCGCTTTAAGAAAATGTAAATTTTTATGTGTGCGTCGTTTTAATGACTCTGTTCTGCCAATCGATGGTTCGCATATGAAGATCCCAGAAAGAAGCATAGATTTATGGGCAGATTTAAATTGTAAGATATTTCCCTTTGATTTTCCGAAATCGTAGAGCATTGCGTATTCCTGATATATATATATATATATATATATATATATATATATATATATATATATATATATCAAATATGAAACAGGCTGTTCACGTCTGTTGTAGTACCATATTATCTATCCAGTTTCTTGACGCTGAGAAAATGAAACTGTTTTTAATATATCTGTTTATCTATACGAAAACATATTTTTTATTATTTATTCTATAAACGGGAATCTTAGCTGTACGTTTTCCATATGTTAATAATGTAAAGGGCAATGAAAAAAATCGAAAGTGTGGTATTGAATCGGTAAAAATCGTACTTCAAACTCCCAACTCGCAGAAAATAACTCAATAGAAGAAAACATAAAGACAATATATTGCTTTTATGAATAGAATAATTTAAAAATATTCCAACACTCCCTCCCTTCGGCAACACGCAAAAAGTATGGAAAATTAGAAGAAATAGTTTATACTGTTTTATTTATCTTCCTCCCACAGCGGTAAAATGTGACACAAGGTCGGGAAAGTGGGATTTGAAAAACCAGCGCCCTCGAGAAGGGAGGCCACTCTGGCCTACAAATAAATGCCTGGGCAGCCCCGTCAGTATTCCTAGGTAGGGGCGCCTCAGGTGATTAACAATAAACTAACCTCTTCTCAAAGAGTGAGAAGGCAAAGCCCGGGAAGGTGGACTTCCTAGAACTACACAAGACACCCACAGACTGGCGGAATCAAGGCCCGAACGCCATGACGATACCGGTCTATAGGGTGTAGTATCCATCGGAACAGATACTACACTTTATTTCTTTCTACCATCTACTATTCACATCGTAAACGATAGGACAATTTGTACGCGATCTGTTTTTAATAAGTTATAAAATCGTTTCATATTTTTCATATGACAACAATCCAATGAATATATCTAAGTAAGAATGACAGATAGCAAATGCGAACTATCTTTCCTGAAAATAATAGCAATGAAGATAACTAATCTACCCCTTGTATCATGGAACAGAAACAAACTTGTAAACGAAACTTAGAAAACATATTTCATCTAGTACTGTGGTAGACAATTTAATTTAAAAACTAAATATTTTAATGTTTATTGTAAACACATATGATTAGTTATCTTATAGCCGAAATCAATAAAGGATGTTTAAACTATTATTTATATATTTAATAGCTACTAGAATAGAGCTCATTCAATTTAATGTCATATAAACCTTAACAAATGCAGGGAACACATTTTCATAAATTGAACAAAAAGAAGTTTTTATTTGAATACCATTATTTCAGCCTACCTACAACACATACATCTTCATGATGTACAAAATATATGAAATGTCAATTTTCTTGGGTAGGACTTCATCAGTGCCTATTAAAAGTTCACCCACCAGACTGGAAAAAAACTGTAGTGTATTCAGTATCTAATTTTATTTTTATTTTTGTTTCATATACATAATATTTATATATATTTTTTCTATTTTTCATACATTTAAAAAATGTTCTGCTAACATTGTTCAAGGGAAATATCTGTTAACGTTTGGTTTATCTTACTTATTGTGCGATTGGAGTATAGAGATCTCTTTTTAAATTTAAAATTACCAAGTTCCGCTCAAAATTCTCCAGGATGTTTAAGACTGTTGGACATTTTCGCGTTTAGATGTTGTAGAATTTAGTGTATGTTTTTTCGATTCACCAGAAGGCATATCGTATTCCGGAGGGTCTATTAGTCGTGTGTTCTGGTAATCCTGTTTTTGTTCACCTTCTCCGGATAGATGATAATGAATTACCCTCAAACGAATTCTTGTAACAAAAAAATTCACAGCCTTTATCATGTATTTCGTGTAAGATTTATGGCTTGGAATTATATGTTCTTAGGTGAAAATGTTATTTCCTCCTTAGTGAACATAGTTCAGAGGGGATGGTCAGGTAATCAGCTCAATACGGGAAGCCGTAATATTATTGTGAAAATATATGTTTTCATTACTTTATGTTTACCAACCTACAAGATGCAACCTCTGCACTCTGGAATCTTAACATATACTGAATAAGGGGCAACAGGTAGTTTAGAATTGTCTACATAGAACCGCATTTATTCTCTCTCGTCACATACCTGTATAGATACCTGAAGTATAAATTCCATATCAACGTAAATTAAAGAATTATTAACAGTAAACATAACTTTTAAAGTAAAATAAATTGAAAACCTAAGAGTATATAAGGAACAATAATATCTGGGATTATGAGATACTAAATATGGATAGGATAATATACAGTATAACTAATGATAGCGGCATAGCTTAACAACTCCTATGCATAAGCAATGGACGGAAGGGTAGATCATAAGTAAGATTGGAGGGGGATAGCCGAGGTTGGTCTCTAGTAGAAGTGAAATAGAGTATAGTCGGCAATTAAGATAAATAAAAGAAGGATTTTTAGGAACCTAGAAACAGCTAGCGTCTAATATGAACGCTACCTAAATGTTGAATGTAGATAGGGCGGTATAAGGCTAGAAATTGAATACACTCTAATACAGATATATACATACACTTGCTGTATAAATATTATTAGTGTAGAGGTAAGATGGGAGAACGGTGTTGGTACAAACTATACGAAGAATCTGTTAATCAGGATTGTAAACGTCAATGGAATATAACTAATTTTGTAAGTTTCAAGCTAACAAAAATATATATACTTTCAATAAAATATATATCTGGGGATCACTAACCTAACGGTGAGGAGCGGCGTACTCTCTATCAGTATTTGATTCGTAGGCCAGAAACATATAACGAGATATATCACTAACCAATTTAATAGTATCTATGAATACATAATAATAAAGTGTGGAGTGCGGTTGAGGTCAATTAGTGTAAGTAGGAAGGGGCAGATATTTAATCCAAACTATTTTCTCCAACTTATAAAGGACATAGATATTCTCACAAAAATAGCCCAACTAATTCTATCCAATAATAATACATGCAACAATTACTGACCTCACAGTGATGGGCATATGTTAGTTTTTTTTTACTTACATCATCTACCATAAAATTAAAAGTAAGACTACAATATGACGACCAATTAATGTGAGTTTCTAATTATGAATACACAAAACAAAAACTTATCTACACGTAATAATGATAATGCTATAATTTGAAAAGGAAGCTTAGATGTTCAGAATAACTTGGGGATCCTAATTGTAATTATTTATGTAGTCTTTAGAAGTAATAAAATATATATGCTTTATTGAAAAATATTCATCTGGCGCCTAATCGTTACCTATTTGTAGGTAACGATATCTGAAAGGAAAAAAATATCTAAAATAGATTGGTTTCCTTATAAATATAATATATACCATTACGGTATTCGTAAGTTTAGTATCTTGATATTTTAAAATTCTGCCCTTTTGTGAAGAGCGCAAAATTATGAAGGTAATTTTACATGAAGGTTAAAAAATGTACATTATTTTAAATAGTAACCAATATGGTATCATGCCCAACGAAAATGTTATGGAATAAAGGTATAATACCCTATTTAAATTGAATACATGATGTGTATTAACTCCGCACTCAGTTTCGTATTCAAGGGGAGCAAATATATATTCACAATATTAATGAAATAAATCATCGTTTGAGTTTATTTAAGTATTTTATCGATAAACAATAAGCATCACATGCTAAAATAGAAGAATTAAACTAAATTAAAATTGCTGGAATAGGTTGCCTGATTTATGTTACTAACTCTAAATTGTCGTTTCAAGATAGCGGACCTCTGAGGGTCGCATGTGAGTTCAAAGTTTTACTTCTGTTCATTTGTCTATTATATTACAATATATTGTATACTTCTTTCAAATTAAAGAACTTTTATATACTTTTCTGACGAGCTAGGTGAACAGATGTTGTTTGGTTGACTATTAGCGAAATGACTCGTAAAATAATTTGCACTGAAATGTATCTGTTCTGAAAAATGTTTTATAAGAAAAATTTAAAAATGTTGACTTTTGGAATGTAGATGAAGTTTGCTTACTTACATATGCTCTGTTGTTACTGTCATCGAGCTTAACTTGGAAGAGGTTGGTGAAGATAAAGTATGAAAGTATATGCTAACAGATATATTTTCACAATAATATATATATATATATATGTGTGTGTGTGTTTGAGTGTATGATCTCTAATATATATATATAAATATAGATCTAGATCTATATATATCTCAAATAGTTAGAATATGGAATTCGTGGATAAGCATGTTCAAGACAAGTAAAAATAATTAAACGGACACATATCTAAATTCGTAAATCCGATCTTAATAAGTTGTAGAAAAGGATTATAATCGGATTCACGTACGAAATATCGGTTAGCTTTTGAGATAAGTCTGTGTCATTATTTTAACTATTCTGGTTATATGCTTATTTACTAATTCGACATACTAATCATTGCATTTTGTCTGAAATAAAAGTTTCTGTTCTAAACTCCCTCATATATATATATATATATATATATATATATATATATATATATATATATATATATATATATATACATATATATATTTATATATATATACATATATATATTTATATATATATACATATATATATATTTATATATATACATATATATTTATATATATGTACACATACATATATATATTTATATATATATTTATATATATATTTATATATATACATATATATATATTTATATATATACATGTATATATATATATATATATATACATATATATATATTATATATACATATATATATTATATATATACATATATATATTTATATATATATATACACATATATATATATACACACACATATATATATATTTATACATATACATATATATATATATATTTATATACATATATATATATGCACATTATATATATATATATATATATATATATATATATATATATATATATATATATATAAAGATAAATGAATGAAAAAGAGATAAAGATGTACGGATGACAAATCTATTTCATCTTCGATTGTTCTATGCAAGGTGTACTCGATAAAAACATGTTTGTTTTTCTTTTATTAAGCCAGGCTTTTAAAGATTTCAATCTTATCATCACAGGAATTATATAGATGGATAAGTTGGCAGTGGAATAGCAAAAATTCAAAATTTGAAACAATATAAACTCATCTAAAATTGCAGGCACAAGCGAACATTCAAATACATAAATTTCCTTACTCCCTCTGACACCCTCCCCCAGCCAACAATCCCCTCTCTAACATTAGACTGATTCTTTAATTCCATAATTTGTTAATATTTTAATTTTAAACTTTTCGTCCTTTACAAATAATCATCCCAATAACATAGCGCATCTTTCCCTATGCACCTAATACCTCTATTAACCAATAACGCTTCATGTAAATTGAGAACTAACATTATTCTCCTGTACTCCACACATCTTTAATCGCCTCTACTCCAACAGTCTAATTCCTATTCCCTTTTTTTCAATTATTAGTCAACCCCCTTACACTCCTATCCATTGCTTCTCTTATCTCCTCTTTGTATACACTCATCTGATGTTTGCACAGAGAAAATGCGAGAATGGAGACAGCAAGGAACGAATGTATTCATTCTCGACCTCAAGAATGCATACCTACAGATCCATGTTGAGAGATCTCTCTTGCCGTACCAGACAGTCATATTTAAAGGACAAAGATATTGTCTAACTAGGTTAGGATTTGGCTTAAATGTGGCACCTCTTATAATGCGGGCTGTGCTCGAGGCTATGTTAGCCCAGGATGAGAAGATAAGGAGAGCAACGTCGACGTACATTGATGACATACATATTAATGAGGATGTGGCATCGGCAGAATCCATAAGGAAGCATCTGGACCTGTACTTACTAGTAAGGACCCGGAACAACTGAAAAATTGTGCACGAGTGCTGGGATTAGAAATTTGGGCAGATCATGGCCAACTGCGATGGCGGCGAGGAACCAGTACTGTAGATGCGCGTAGAACTATGACACAAAGATGTATATTCTCCATGTGTGGCAAACTAGTGGGACACTTTCCAGTATGTAGATGGCTTCGAGTGGCAACAGGCTTTAATCAACGTTACGCTACAACTGTTTCACAGAACTGGGATGACAAGGTTAGCGATACTCCGCTGGAGTGTATGATAGCAGATACACTTGCCCGTGTACAGCAATCAGATCTCGTCCGAGGAAAATGGTGCGTGGCCACTAAGGAACTGAATGTGTGGGTGGACGCAAGCTCGCTTGCTGTGGGGGTAGCTCTACGCCAGTAGAGCCATCATCGAGGATGCAAGCTGGTTGCGACCAACAAAGGATACCCAACATATAAACGTGGCAGAGCTGGATGCCGTGCTAAAAGAACTAAACCTTGCACTCAAATGGAAGACCAATGTGTTACACATAAAAACAGACTCTGTGTGTGTGTATCACTGGGTGACCAATGCGCTCATGGGAAATTTTCTATTGAGCACCAAGACTGCAAGTGAGATGCTCATAAGGCGGAGACTGGGCACGATAATCTCACTTGTGAAAGAGTATGACATTTCGGTTGATATAGTACTAGTAAGATCTGGCCTGAACCGAGCAGACTCCCTGACAAGAGTTCCATAGCGATGGCTCAATGATGTAAAAAGAGAGAGATTGAACTGACACAGACAGTGTGTGCTTTTGCCACATAAAACCTGAACCCAACACAGCTGAACGAAAGTCATCGACATAGTGGACAGCCTGGAATCAAACGAACATTATATTTTGTGCGTAGAATCAACCCGTCTGTGTCTAAAGCAGAAGTAAAGGCAGTTATTCGGAATTGTGAGGAATGCCAGGCAATAGACTCAGCTCCGGTTCAATGGAAAAAGGAGGACTCTTTGTGCAGTACGTATGGAACCGGCTAGGCATGGACATCACACACTACAATGGTTGCCATTTTTTTACACTGATCGATTGTGGACCCACACGGTTTTCAATCTGGCGGCCACTATAACGGCAAGACACTGCACAGTGATACGGCAATTAGAATCAGTGTTTTTTTTTAACGTGGACACCAGCCGAGATTCTGGCTGATAATGACACTGCCTTCTGCAGTCAACAGTCCAGGCAGTTCATGAACGAGTGGGATGTAAACTTCCGACCACGCTGTGCATACCGGCCATCAGGAAATGGTATTATAGAGAGGTGTCATAGGACAGTGAAAAGGATTGCTGCACGAAAGAGCTGTCCTGTTATGAAGGCTATGTATTGGTACAACGTTACCCCCAAGGATGATGTGTCCGCATCATCAGCACCTGTTGTACTTATACCAGATCAGAGTGAAAAAAGTCAATGTTGTGCCTCATCCGAATCACCATGAGATCTCTGCACTTTATAAAGAGGGGGACACAGTTTGGGTGAAAAATCCACAAAGACGTTGCACGTCGGAATACAGACCAGGTCGTGTCACTGGAGTAATAAGTCCACAGTCGGTGGTCGTCAATGGCACGCCTCGACATGTAGGAGATGTGCGACAACGTCTCAGTTTAGCACCGGTAGTGGATGACAATGATGACACATCATCAGAGAGTACTGAATGGAGAGGACCAGATTCCGATACAAGTAGTAGTGGTTCTGCATCTGAAAGTGAGGGAAAGGACCGACGTTTCTTGGTCGAGCTGCCTTATCCCATTGCCAATTCAGATCCTGGTACATCTGATGTAAGAGAGGAAGAAATAACTGTCCCACTACGGAGAAGTACTAGGATAAAGCGACCAGCCACCATCTGTCACTTGTGTGATCATATGATCAGAGAGGAGTGTGACAATAAAGAGGAACACTCACCATCAGGAAAAAAAGGAAGTGCTTAACATGTCGTATGCAGACTTAAAAAGATCTTCTCTCCATACGTGCAGGTGTTTATGTGATTTGCATATGTGGATATCGGGGGAGATAAATGAAGAGGACAGCTGGGAAGGAGAGAAGCGATGTAGGATTGGAGAGAGAAAGGCAGAAAGTGGGGTGCACGAAATTTTGTTGGAAATTGAAAGACAGTAAAAACGTTTGGAGAAAAAAGCAGAAAGTGGGTTGCACGAAATTCGGTTCAGTTTAATTACAGTCAAAACTTTTTTTAATTTAAATTTTTCTGGCACAGTTAGTTAACATGGGACTATTTAAGTGTTGAGTCATTTGGTGAGCTTTCTGTGAACACTGCTTGACAGAAGGGTGGTTTGTTCCGGTCGCCCCCCCCCCCCCAAAAAAAATTTGAAGCCCGCACCAACCCAAATAAATATATTCAGTTTAAATTTTAAAAATCTATCACCCCTAAAAAAAAATTTGACCCTTACCAACCCAAAGAAATATTTTTAGTAAAAAAAAAATCAGATCCCTCTCAAAAAAGATTTACTCTTCTCCAACCAACATTTTTTGTTTACTCTTCTCCACCCTAAGGAATATTTTTAGTTAAAAAAATCCCCCTTCCTCAATTCTTTTCGTACTCTCTCTCACCTAAAGTAATATCTTCAGTTTTAAAAAAATATCTCCGCCCTCAATATTTTTACTCTTCCCCACCCAAAGAAATATTTTTGCTAGTTGGAAGCAGAACAAAAACTACACTACCTCTACACGTCTAAAAAAGAAAGAGGTAATGCCTAAGAGGATGGTAGCATGACAAAAGAACATATGCTACACTACCTCCACACTATAAAATAGGAAGTAATGCCTAGGAGCATGGTATCATGACAACAGAATCGATACTACACTACCTACACAGCTCTTAAAAAAGGAGGAGGTGATGCCTGGAAGGATGGTATCATGACAATACCACATATACTACACTACCTCCACATCTCTCAAAGGAGGAGGTAATGCCTGAGAGGATGGTATCATGACTACAGAAAAGATACTACACTAACTCCACACCTCTCAAAGGAAGAGGGGGTGATGCCTTGGAGGATAGTATCATGACAACAGAACCGATACTACACTACACTATGCTCCTGAATTGAGCATTTAAAGATAGTACATTAGTCTGAAATAAAGATAGTACATTAGTCTGAAATAATATATACTATTCTATTTCATAAGTACAATAGTCTTAAATAGTATAGTTTTGACTTCAGACAGACAGATACATAGACTCCATTATTAATAGATAATAGATGAGAAAGTCACAATAGAAATAATAATGATAATATGATATTATAATAACAATGCAAAATGAAACATAAACTAACAATACAAGTTAGAACTAAATATAAGTATAATAAAATATAAATTAAAAATGGTTTTGTCATGAATAAGTAAAATATAAGTATTGTTCACAAAATATATTGTTAATATAAACAGAACTTGTAATACATATTAAACGTTACCATATATGATACTGTTATATAAGTACATAAATATATATATATATATATATATATATATATATATATATATTAATATATATATATAGAGATTATATGAAAATTAATAAAGTTCAAATATATATTGATGACATGAATATTGAACCTACATTGTTTGAAAAGTGCTCTATAACGAGTAGATCATTTATAAAATTAAATAAACACTGGGACCATCAACGTTAGTAAAGCAACGTTCGATCATATCATATCTCTTCAAGACTGCATGTTTATCTATCACTGTCAGACAGTGATAGATAAACTGGACTTACCGTTATATTCTGCTGACACATGATATTGGATTGGATAGGCTTTTTCTCTTTTCGATTTTCCTGCTATTTTTCACCACTTGCTGTTTTTCTAGTGAACATTTCAATGCGTTTTCTTTTCAGTTTTTTATTTTTATGCAGTTTTGAATAGATGTAATATCATCGAAACGTTTGTTAATTAACGTTGACTGTACTTGTGTTTATTTAATTTTATAATATGATATATATATACATATATATACATATATATATATATATATATATATATATATATATATATATATATATACATATATATATATATACATATATATATATATATATATATATGCAATCGAAAAATCCGAAGAAAACGAGTACAGGCATGCCCACAATTCACGTACACACACAAATTTATAACAAATCTATAAGTAATAGAAATAAACGAAATACAGACAAATATTATTAAGATGTAATTGAGAGAAGCCTTTTATGAATAGGGTCACATCGGTGTGTACTAGTTTACATGGTGTAAAGGAAATGTTCTAAGAGATCATACTCTACATAGAAGGAAATCACTTAAAATAGCTCTCGGACAAAACTTTATATCACCTTTAAATGTCCACAGTGTCTCAATACGATGTAAAGATAGCTACCCGTGAGATTTAAAAGGCTGGCTTACAATATATCCTTAGGTATGCACCAGTTCAATCGGTGTAATAGGGAAGATAAATTGATAACGTTAGAATAACGGAGGAATATACTGAGATGGTGAAAGAGAGATACTCGCTTACTGATTTTAAGTAAAGTTTTGTATTTATCTTTACGGAACAATGTAGGGTAAATTCATCTGTGGTAAAGATTTATATTAGGAATCCAAATAGCTAGAAATCTAATTATCTTAAAAGAAATAGATAATACCCCCAAAGTATTATTATATTACTATATAGGGGATATTAATAAGTATTTTTATAGATATATGGGAGGTTAATTTGGATTAAAGAAACTATCAAGGCATGTGTTGCAAATATTATTATAATCGACTAGCTAAGATATTGAAACCTACCGAGTTCAGTATGTAAAAAGGGTGTTCAGATTTATGTCATATATAGAACAATGGTTATAAGAATGACATATCTATAGATTTAACAGTAATTGTTAATTAAACCTAGGTAAACAAAAGTACAAAGAAAAGATTAGAATTCAATATTTAAAAATAACAAATCCAAGAGAAGACCAATTGTCCTTACCAGCGAGAAATCAATGGTAAACGGCTGTTGTGATACTGCAAGTTTATTTGTGGTGGCTATCGAAAAAAGGTTGAGAATACTGGAAACCTGGGGAGACTTGATGTCACTCAGACTCCATGGAATACCACCGGTTGGTTGTGAGCAATCACTGATGACCGGTGTGAGAACTGCTAGTGAGTAAATAATGATAAGCTAAAGATACAAGTTTTATCAGAGGGTGTAAACCATAGAATAACGTGTATATTTAGAAATAAAGAGACATGAAAGATAGTTTCTAATCCCAGTATAAGTCTAATATGTAAAAAGTGCTAAGGAACTGTAAAGTTCAATTGATGTAAAAGTTACTCCATCTAAAATTAAAAAGGTTAGTTATACTATAGAAATGGATGTATAACTTCTAATGTAAGATATTCTTAGAGATACATGAATTGATATGCTTTACATGGAATTAATATAGTTTATTATGTGAAAATTATGAAAAAAAGGTAAGGAAGGTAGGAAGGAAAGCAAACAGTTTAGTAAGATGTGGTTCCATCCCCAGATCACAAGTCAATCATATTGTAGACATGTTTACGATTTGCCAGCAATAAGAGAAGGTTGTAAACTTTGGAGCTACGTTACCTTTACGTGGTTGTATATGTACCAGATTTTATGCATACATGAGAACAGAACTTCATCTTTTTGTTGAGTAAGGTACCCTACTATTTAATAATGGATAAGGCTTCTTCCCTACACAGTGTTCAGTACCTATCTAACAGCCTATAGGATCTAACCCGTGTAATTATTTGCCAATTAAGATACCAGATATGGATAACGAAGTGCATGAACTTTGAGAGTGTTTTAGTCTTTAAAGAGTATGTGTGTCTAGAGATTCAATTTTTTATAGGGTCCGTCGTGAAACCTATATATACGGTCTCGGTTGAAGAAGAGGCTATTATAGTTGGCCTAGGATTATTCTTTATTAAAGAATAATCACCTTTACTATTACTAGTACTACTGATGTTAATATCATTACCACTATTGTCCTGGTGTTAACTTTGTTCAACCGTGCATTTGTAAATGATGTTCAAAGGGTACGAAGTTATATCAGTTACATTTTGGGTCAGGAATAACAGCGTTATAAAATTTCGGGGCTATATTTATTTTAACTGTCTAATAGCGTAGTTTTTGTTGTTCCAACTTAGGTACTGTATACTAATATATATATTTATATATATATATATATATATATATATATATATATATATATATATATATGTTAATTATTTTATTTCAATGCTATATATTAAAATGTTTATTGGGAATACCCGAGTTTAATCAATCCAGCATTTAGATGACCAGATTAACGAAACCCGAGTATCCCCGCAGACAGTGTAATGTATAGTGTTTATATATATATATATATATATATATATATATATATATATATATATATATATATATATGGGACATGAAAAAGGAAAAAAAACAAGGGATATTTTTTATATATTCATTAACGTTTCGTCTTTATTGTAAGACTTCCTCAGGATCATAATTAAAAAAATGTCATGAAAGTACATCGACATTTGTGGTTAAAATGATGGAGTGATAAAAGAAAAGTAGCTACGGCTACTACTTTTCCTTTATCACTCCATCATGTCAACCTAAAATTTCGATGTACTTGCATGACAATTTTTTTTTAAATTATCATCCTGAGGAAGTCTTACAATAAAGACGAAACGTTGATGAATATATAAAAAATATCTCTTGTTTGTTTTCCTTTTTCATTTCCCATTACGTCGTACTACTCTCATCCTTCCTCTCTCTCATATATATATATATATATATATATATATATATATATATATATATAATGATAATAGAATTAACGATAAGCGAAATATCGTAGTTATCTATCTCGATAAAATAAAGCTCAATACGTTGAGTAGAGCAATCAATATTAAAGAAAGATGAAGATAAAGAATTGTACATAAATTAATACAAATTTTATTACATCGGAAGTTCAGATGCAAGGAGTTACATTAATCCTTAAACCATGGTTTTTCAAAGATAAAACTCTTCTCGTCAGAGGATAAATCTGGTAATATGGTATTTATATCAATTAAATATTACCTAGTTCCATTTCACTTTGAAAAAATTGAAGAATAAAAACCAAAAGGGATTGGGGATAAAGAAGTTAAAAATAAAATAAAATTTTGTGAAAAAAACTTTCTTCAATTCTACAAAAGTTACTTTAGCTATTAACTAGCTACAAAATCACCTCCCAATACTGCTAAATTTCACTTCCCGGCCTTTTATTTTATTTTTTATTTATTTTTTATTTTTTATTTTTTTTATTTTATTTTATTTTATTTTTAACTTCTTTATCCCCAATCCCTTTTGGTTTTTATTCTTCAATTTTTTCAAAGTGAAATGGAACTAGGTAATATTTAATTGATATAAATACCATATTACCAGATTTATCCTCTGACGAGAAGAGTTTTATCTTTGAAAAACCATGGTTTAAGGATTAATGTAACTCCTTGCATCTGAACTTCCGATGTAATAAAATTTGTATTAATTTATGTACAATTCTTTATCTTCATCTTTCTTTAATATATATATATATATATATATATATATATATATATGAGGAATAAAAGAAACAATGTTTCAAACAAAATGTAAAAATAAAAATGGAATGAAAAATAAGCAAATCAACAACTAGCAAAAATAAACTCAAAAATATTCCACATGTGTTTTTGCGTTTAATTTTGCTAGTTGTTGATTTGCTTATCCTTTATTCCATTTTTAATTTTACACCCACCCACATATATATATATATATATATATATATATATATATATATATATATATATATATATATATATATACGAGAGAGAAAGTGATAGCAAATCAAATAAGAGACATGGTGAAAGAGAACCCAAAATAATCAAAAGTGATAATAGAAATGTCAGAATGACTGCGGTTTTAAACTGACAAATCGACAAATCTGTAACTTTGTTATAATCGAGAGAGGACGGCGTTCCAAAAAGGATAAGAAATGATTTAGACTTTTCTTCTATTACAAAAATAAGCAATTTTTTAAATTTTTAGTTTCATTCAATGAATATTTGAATCGGTAAAAGCACGCAAGTGCAACGGGCCTGGAAATTTAATGGCTAATAGAAAAAAGGTATTAAAATATAAACGAGAAACTGGTGCTCTAATACGATGAATTAATTCGCACGCGCAATATCTCGACCGATGCCCCTCGCTCCAATTGCATTGTCGATAAAATGTCATTGCTATTGATCAAATATGGTATCCTTTGGTTTTAATATGCTTTGTTCATTTGTAATTTTAATATGCAGGAATACACACACAAAGAAACACACATATACACTTATAGAGAAATATTATTTAGTAATATTGAAATATCTTAGAATTTGTGAATATATATTAAAATAAAAATAGTTCATTCATCCAAGATGTAATAAACGTAATATTTTGTTTTTTATTACAAATAATATTTGTGTCTAACACACACGCACGACTTTTGGAATCTCAGGAAGATCGCAAGTATTCTCGTAATTATAAGAGCAATCGGATCATGAAAAATAATTTTAAAAACTACCTGGCGAATATACCTGGTGAACCAAGTGCAAGAGATATACACATAATTGCACTTAAAGGAACGGTTGGAATCTTTAAAAAATCTCTCGGCTCGAGTGTCTGAACTAGCGGGAAAATGTCTGGCATCCAGTTGAATGCCCTATCCCCAACAAACACAAAAAGATAAGAAAAAATAGAGGGTTTTTACTTACTGAATGTAGAGAGTTTGAATTACCTACTAGACTATCCTCGAATTTCTTCGGTCTCTCTGTACAGAGGTTTGTCAGGACAACTTGACATGGGGATACTTCACCCTACAAGTAAACTCTGACCAAATATTAAAAATAACATAGTATTCGAAGCCCCATAAAGATCTTATCGGCACAGTAATATGCTGGCTCATACGTGGAATGGTGGACCTTCTCCAAGTAATGTTACTTCAAGTAACAGCACTTAGCTGGATACTTTAGTAGACTTGATGTATTCTTGTCCTGGAATTTGGTAAGACAAACAGAGCATAAGAAACATCTATCATAACATAGTTAGCTAGCTGATCGATTTGCGAGAGAAAAATTAATCTTCTCAACTACTGTACTAACTCATCGGTTGAGAAATAAAGGCAACTTTAATAGAACATTCGAATATCTATGTATTTCATATAGAGATCATGTGATAGCCCCAAGAAGGGGCACCTTGATTTCTGAGAACATATACTGTAACAAAACAAAAAACAATACACATATTCTTTCCCTGGGAATATCGGAAAGCTCCTTACCTCAAGTTCTAAATGTCTCTTTCGGCTTTGTTTTTATTTACTCATTACACTTACTGGATCATCAGCGAAGAGACTGTGTGTCTCCAACGGACATTTGTTTGAAACTTTATTACGCTGGAGACATCAGAAGGCTCTTTTCTTCACGTTTCTATCGTCCGTTTTTGACATTGTTTATTTTGATTTTTTGTTTTATTTTATTTTATTTACTTGTTACTTACACTGGACCAACACCGACGAGACCTAGCGTCTTGAACATACATTTGTAATGAAACATATTTGACGTTATTAACCCGATGTTATCTTTGATCACTGAAAACATCATATATATATATATATATATATATATATATATATATATATATATATATATATATATATATATATACACCCAAGTACTGACGTGGGCGTGTGTTAAAAGCGCACAACTTTCCTAGCGAAACATATAGCTTCTCCCAGTCAAACCAACCCAACGGGCACATGACGCCAAATAGGTTCTTGTTTACGATGAGTGCCCAGTGCTGTAAAATTGGACCCCACTGCTTTGTAGGCTAAGGTTTTGCCAGAAATAACGAAAGGTGAGGCAGCCATGACAGACACGTCCAGAGGAGCTTAGGCCCTGTCGGTTGAGGCATGCATGATCAACCAACATTTTGATCACCCTCTGGTGCCAAGCATCCTGAGTTCCAGCCATGGGTATATAGCAATACTACTAGGAGATATGTCCTCTTTACACTTTGTTAAGGCAGACATCTAGGAGAAGGAAAACCCAGATCTTACACTTGCGGTTTAGTGACTACTGGCCATTTGGCTGTTTTTTCTGTCACCAGGTTAATAGTTGCTGATACTCAGAGTATGGTCGTTGTGTCGCACAAGCTTTGATCACTATAATCCTGCTGCTGTGCTGGTACTATCGCGTATGTGATTCATGTGATTCAGCTTGTGTCTAGCTTAATGTAATGAGTAATACGAAATTTAATTTGAAAATGGCTTGTTAGAACGCCAAATAGAAATATTTTTAGTCAAACAAAATGTATTTTTCCCCACCACCAATTTCTTTTTAAACTTTTCCCCATACATAGAAATATTTTTAGTTATGAAAAGAAAAATCTTTTTTTACCACCTCCATTTTTTTTATCCTCCCCATACATAGTAAAATTTTCAGTTAAGAAAAGGAAGAGAAAAAAATGTTTACCCTCCCCCCCAATTTTTTTAATAAAAAGTAATATTTTCAGTTATAAAAAGAAAAAAATCTTTTTACCCCTCCCCCAATTATTGGTTTACCGTCCCCCATACATAGTAATATTTTCAGTTAAAAAAGAAAGAAAATTTTTTTACCCTCCCCCATAGATAGTAGTATATTCAGTTTAAAAAAAAAATTCTCCCACCCCCCAAAAAAAATGTTTTTACCCTCCCCCATGCATCAGAAGATTTTTAGTTCCCCCCCTAATTTTTTTATCCTCCCCCATACATAGTTAAAAAAGAAAAGAAAATTAGGAAGCGCATCAGTCATATAAAAAAAACTTATGTTTAAATATGCTATTGAAGGTGCCTACGTCATATCAAAGAACCAGTTTTGTTATTCTTCCAAAATCGTTACCCATTTAGTAATGGCCGAGATATTTGTTGCTTAACTTCAATTTACAATAAAACACCTTGTCTTATAAACGTAATGAAAATAAAGAATGATAATGTGAAAACTGTGAAAAAATCCTCTAATGATGACGTCACTTCTGGAAGGACCGGAAGGATGAGTCAGCAATTTATTTTTCCTGAAGTTGGCTACCTGGAGCAACGCGCCTGCGTTGCCGGGCCGTTTCAACTGGACAAATGGCCCGGTCCGGATCCTCGGCGTGTGGTTCGGTCCGGGTCTCCAGCTTGATAAGAACTGGTCGGAAATGCAGTCTAAGGTCGAAGCGTTTGTTAGATTTTGGCTTCGAAGGGGGCTTTCCCTTAGGGGTAGATCTGAGGCGTGCGCCACTTACGTCTTTCCGCTCATCCTCTACAGCTTGGCTTTTACGCGTCTGCTCTTTTCACTTTTATGGCAAGACAGAAAGCCGCTTGTCCGAAGGCAGGTCTGCACTCAACGTCTGTGTGAGGGGGGGGGGGCTTGGGAATGCCTGACTTGGCAAGTCATCGAGAGATTGTCATTCCTGAGTTGTACTCTGATGGAAGAAACTGCGTCGGGCCCTGTGGTTGAGAAGGCTTTTCCCAACCTCATCCCCGACCACTTGGTCGAAGGTCGACGTAGACCAAGGGGACAGATGCGTTTCTTCGCCGAATGCCGAGCTGCGCTCAGATTTCTGCCAGGGTCCAGTGACCTTGCACGGCCTAGAAAGACACTTTATAGGGAGTTAGTGAAGGGGACCGCTTCTGATCCGCTGGGTGAGAGGCTGGGATGGTCGGAGGAAGAGATCCGCTCTCAGTAGTGTTGTACACCAGGCCGGGGGTATCTAAATATATCTGAGTTCTCTCTGATCTGGCGATTGGTTAGGAACGCTCTACCCCTCAATGGAAGGCTTCACAAAGCCAAAGTAGTGCTTAGTCCATATTGTGTTCGCCGCAAGGACGACGAAGAAGAATCGTCTTAGCACGCCTTCTTCACTTGCAGCGAGCTTTGTGAGTTTTGGAAATATGTCAACGAGGTGACGGCTCGCATCGTACCCGATCAGCTGGTTCGCCTGGATGTAGCATCTGTAATCTACAATGTGGTTCCTTTGTGGACCAGGGAGAAACGAATGATGTTTCTCACGATCCTAGCCGTAGCTAGACTAGTAGTGTGGGTTTCACGCTTAGAGATAGGTCACGAGGGTGCGTCTCCTTCTGATCACGATTTTATTTTGCATTTTAAACATCAGCTTACAATTAAAATTAAATCTGATAGGAGGAGATTGCATGCCTCGCATTTTAGAAGAAGGTGGATACACACCGCTTGCTTATGGGTATTTGGTCGAACTAGATTTGAGTTTGTGTTCCCTGTCTAGGCATCGCGCGCGCCGTCTTTAAGTCACAAAAGTTTTTAAAAGACAAGAAGCTTAACAAGAAGCTTGACTTCAAAGTCCCTTAGCTAGAGGTACAAATGAGTCCTGTCCCTATATTTATTTTTTGGTATTAGTAAACTTTTAGGATGCCCGTTCCCAAGATTTATTTTTATCCCTGGCCCGACCCAATTGGTACCCATCCTGAAAGATACCAACTGTCCTCAAAATCCCACCCCTCACTTTTCTTTTATCCATTAGGTTAATTCCCAATCCCACTTAGGAACTGCCTTTCTTGTTTTCAGTTTACACTGGAAAACAGAGAGCAGTTCACAATTAGACAGGTAAATGGGTTCTCTACTAACCCACACCAATTTTTAGCATTTTATTTAGTTTTTTATTTTTAATTATTGTTATTCTTCTTTATATTGGGGTTTTTATGCCCCCCTTATCATTCATTGTATTCTATTTTAAATCTACATGTTAACAAAAAAAAATCACAAAAAAAAAACACTTTTGTAAATACCATTCACTTTTTCAGAGACTATTTGTATATAACTAAATGACTCTTGCGTTTAAAACGCGTTGTAAATAATCATTTGGGGAATTTTAAATAGATTAAGCCCATAGAGTGAATGCGGTATTGTGGTGACAGATAGTAGCATAGGGAATAGACAAGTGCACGACCCTCGACCCCCTTCTCAACCCCCCTTTTTGGCCTTGTGCCACATCTTTTAAATTGCAAATTGTAATTTTAAGATAAATAAATAGTTTAAGTAAGATTCTTGACACGTTTTCCGTTCTAATCGCAACCTCGTCTTGAAATTTCGTTCGTCTTTGTTTATATGTTATCTAATGTTATTTAATGTTATCTAATCTAAATTAACTGATTAATAGTTTCCTAATTCTAAAGGTACACAAATATTATGAACGCTGGCGGACTTAGTAAATAGTCATACTACTTTGATGGAGTTTCGGCTTAAGACAGACAGACAGATAGACAGACAGACAGACAGACAGATACATAAACTCCATTATTAATATATATATATATATATGTATATATATATGTATATATTTATATAAATAAATATATATATATTTATATATATATATATATATAAATATATATATATATATATATATATATATATATATAAAAAGTATTTTTTAAGGATACAATTCAATTGTTATTTGATATCTCGTCATGTTAGCCTTGACTACGACTGACAAAATGCTACAAAATCGCTAGCCCCCAGTCAGAGAATAAACGCGGGTGCTATACAGGACTCTATTGAATATCACCATAGTCTGTCTCTGGATGACTATATAATGCCCCCTTATCGGGTTGAGCACTGTCGTTAGGTAATGTATCCTGCTGCTTCTGGGCGTAATGTAAAACTGTTTGTAAATAAACAAATTTAGAACGGTGAATCAACGATCAATGTTTATATAAATAAACATTGTATATATCATTCATGTGAGCTTTCCTATGGCCTAATCGATAGAGTTGACAACTATCAACTAGATGGTTGAACGTTCAATCTCTTGCTTGGCAGAGGTGCTAGTCTAGTCGCACTGAAGAGCTATGACATAGCGAACCAGTCTGCATGTGGATGAATATCCTTCACACAAACGTTAGCGGATAAAATATCGTTATCTATCTTTCAAACGAAACAATTTCAAGTGTTTATGGGAAGCGAAAAGTAAATAGTAAGCCAGACAACCATCTTAGATTTACCCCGCCGCCTGAAATGAATTCGGAAAAACTTTCCCTTTCTATAATAAAAAGTCAACGGTGGTTTCTTTTCCTTTAGGTCATTAGAAAAAATGATAATAACTAACTATAAATGTAATGACGTAATTCTATGACTTTATATGAATCTTCAAGTAATATATCTAAAAAAGTAGTGAGTGTGAACACTGGCGAAGCATGATTTATTTCCGTTATTTTTTGACGGTGGTTGTCCACTAGTATATAATAAATAATGCAATTAAAATCCATGCCCTATAAATGACTAAATGACTAAGTGAAACTTTCTAGATTTCTGTATGGAAATATAAATCACGTTAACTCATACCTTTACATTGCCTGCCTATTGCTCTATGTTCTGAAATACGCCCGGCCTACAATAATTATCTTCGTGTGATGAATATGCCATCATCTGCAAATATTGACATCACATGACGATATTATCTTTGGCAATGTCGCTTATTACCGTGTTTCATACAATAGCGACATTTCTCTTGACTGTCCAAAGGGAAATTGGCCTGTCTCCGTATTTTCCCTGCTTTAATAGAACTCCATTTCTTTACCATTTTTAGCACATTGTGCTCCATCGATTATTTTCGCCATTAAGTAAGGAGATAAAACAAAGTAATCGAAACGAACCAGACATGATAAATTAACCATTTTTGATGGAGATTCTTAATCACCACTCGTATAGATTCATTTATATCTTTACTGCTATCAAGTACATTATATATATATATATATATATATATATATATATATATATATATATATATATAAAAGCAGCAAATCGTTATCAATACATGTTTGTTTGATTACGAGAAAATTCGGGCAGTATGGATTCAAGATTTATTTTGTTCGTCCATCTAGAGTGCTTTCGATCTGCACAATCGTTTTTAGGAGTTTTTTTTCGCTATAAATAAATTAAATAAATTAAATAAATTAAATAAATATCGCCTGAAGATGATATCTAAGATCCAAATCGATTAAGATAGACAAATAAAGGACTATCGAATCCATACTCCACGAATTAAGCTTTATTTTCACAAAAATAGCTTTTGCGTTTTTGTTTAACCTTTTTTCCTTTCAACCCATGGATTCTCATAGATAATTCATAAACCTAATTGCATTTGCAAGATGATCACAATTACTTTGTTTTATCGGGCTCTGAAGAAAAGCATGTCTATCCTGAAGCCTTTTCTACAACAATATATATATATATATATATATATATATATATATATGGGAAGAGAAGGATGAAGGTAATCCGACGTGATGGGAAAATGAAAAAGGAAAACCAAAAAATGGATGTTTTTTATGTGTACATCAATGTTTCGTCTTTATTTATAAGACTATTTGGGATCTAAAAGACAATAACCGGGACTTCACCATTAAAATGGGAAGTTGTAAAAAATGAACGACTATAAACCCTTAGACAAGTACTATAGATTGTGTAGGGAAGAGGCTGTTATTACCATGAACTACAAGGATCCGTTGCTAAATAAAAAATACAAGGTACTGTCTAAATGCATGCACAAAGTAAAGTACAGACAGTCTAACATTAAAGTACCTTAACCTTGATCGCACCTCCATAAAATCCATATCCCCCAATCTGTCCTACCTGAATTTGTTTGTATAAATTACATATTCTTTATAGCGCTCGGTGGATTGTGTAATGTGGTATTGCTGGTTTGTCTCGTCCATTGTCTGATTTCCCCATCCCCACGGGATTAGCTGGCTTTTCGTGTGATTGGGTTGTGGCTGGTAGGGGTGTGTGGCTTGGTTTGTTGTGCGTGTATGCGAGGAGGGAAGGGCTGTAGTCGGTGGGCGTGATGTTTCAGTGGGTCGGTGTTTAGGAGGTAGTTTTTTGGAGTACACATACTTATTCATATTCAGTTATACTCGTTAATTATTTATACGATAGTTATAGCTATTTACTATAGGATATAATTTAAGTTAATGTTTAATTTTTGGGGTGGTATTTTAAAGATATATGTGTGCGTTGATAACTATGTGCCATTTTGAATCCATAGAGGATAGAGCTTATGTAGGCATGACGGAGTAAGAACACTCAAGTAGACCCCTCTGTTTTACTCCTGATAACTTTTTTCATAATCGAGATAATACTGTTGTTAAATGTATGGCAGGAATACATTAATCAATGAACTACAGGGGATGATCTTTAAATTGTTATTTACTTAATTTTATTTAATAATTGTATAATAATAAGTGGATGGATATGGACGCGTCGAGTTTCTTTTAATCCTTAGTATTACATTTACAGGTCATCCTTTTCTCTGGTAATCTGAAGAAAGATTACATTAAGACTCAGTCAGGTCATGTCCACTATAACGCACTAACCAACCGGGTTGGTTTTGAGTTACCATCTGAGATAGGTTGTTCCTGACTCCACCTTCACCCGCTAACCCTTTTTCGCCTGATAACCACCTACCCCATCAGAGCGTAAAACTTTATTCCACAAACTTCAAACACTTCCCATTTCCTCTCAATTCCTATAGTTCCTAACGGTGTCCGACTTATTCTCGTTCTTCAAGTACACGAGTATGGCCGTATATTTCCATCCAATAGCCATTCGCTAATAATTGGTTGGGTGTTGACCTGGCCACTCGTGTTCTGTGATTCTCTTGACTCTACAGGTTGGCTAATAACTCTAAACCTTCTAGTATCTGGGAAATCCTGTAATTGATGGCGATCTGTGTTTGGATCCTAATCCATCAGATTACTTCCCTATTAATCACATTTTTTAACGGTTAGTCATTTACACACTTCCCCCTCCCCCAAAACACCTACATTTTTTTAAATAACCCTATTTTAATCAGAACTCCCAATTGCTCTGACCCATTCATATGTGTTTGTTTTATGCCCACCTTTGTCAAACTGTTTCTTATCTTATATGTGATACCTTCGACTTATATAATTTGCTCTGAGACATTCTATCCTGTTTTTTTTTATATTAGAAAAACCTTTGGGGCACTTCCACCTTCATGTAATGTTAATCCCATCAAAAATTCTGACTAGTTTTGTTTTTTACTAAAAGTAATTCTAACATAATCTAGCTTTAGTGACGTCAGTAGTTTATTGTTCATGCTGTGGTCATTATCACAGTGATGTTTTTTGATCGCTGTCGCTATTATTTCTTTCTCATCCCATACTATTCTATTTTAGATATACTATCCAATATAGACCTTATCGATTTGATATGCATCACTTTAACTTTGAATATTATTATCACCAATAAGATTTGTATTGATATTATCATAAGTATCTTAATCATTAGTTTCATTATAATTAGTATTACTATAATCTTACTATCGAGGGTAAAAGAGATTGCTATTAATACTAATATAATTATTATTACTATTGTTAATATGACTGTGTGTTATATTATTTATAATTATCATTTCTGTTCTTATTGATATAATCACTGTACACATAGATATAATTACCATTGTAACTACTACTTTTACTAAAATCTTTTGTATAGTTATTTTATTTGGATCTTACTAAGATTATTATTATTATTATTATTATTATTATTAGTAGTAGTAGTAGTAGTAGTAGTAGTATTAGTACCAGTATTTATATTAACAAATGGTGAAACTAACATACTATACGTTTTATTTTTTTAAATGTGTTTAAAAAATGTTGTTTTTTAATATTTGTGAATGATGTAAAAGAATGTTGATGCTTTCACTCAAAATTTCTGTTCATGTCCTAAGTATATAGCGCTGAGGAAGATACATTAATCATATATATATATATATATATATATATATATATATATATATATATATATATATATATATATATATAGATGTCTCTAGGTATATTTTAAATATTTAATATTTATAAAAAATATTATTGTTTATCAGCCCCCTCCCACAGAGGCTGGGCACTTTTCGAGGAGCTTTAATAACAAGTAGTACAAATAGCTATATGCAATGATCCGACTCGTAGATCACTCTTAATTACTTGGTGGATAGTAGTAATTCTACTATTTACAGTTAAAATTCCCCTTTATTTACTAATTAGTTTCCAGTGGCCTTCGGGTAAGATCTTCGACTGCGAATCAGTGGCGATTTGTGTTCGGAGTTCGCGCCCGCTGACCGTTTGGAACTAGTTCCTAGACTGAAGATTGCGTTAGCATGAAACATCGATGTCTCTAGGTATATTTTAAATATTTAATATTTATAAAAAATATTATTGTTTATCAGCCCCCTCCCACAGAGGCTGGGCACTTTTCGAGGAGCTTTAATAACAAGTAGTACAAATAGCTATATGCAATGATCCGACTCGTAGATCACTCTTAATTACTTGGTGGATAGTAGTATTTCTACTATTTACAGTTAAAATTCCCCTTTATTTACTAATTAGTTTCCAGTGGCCTTCGGGTAAGATCTTCGACTGCGAATCAGTGGCGATTTGTGTTCGGAGTTCGCGCCCGCTGACCGTTGGGAACTAGTTCCTAGACTGAAGATTGCGTTAGCATGAAACATCGATGTCTCTAGGTATATTTTAAATATTTAATATTTATAAAAAATATTATTGTTTATATATATATATATATATGTAATTACACACTGTAATAATATGCACTGTATTTAGTCAGTTTGTTTACCTTGGTAGTTCTGCAATCAATTGTAAGACCATCGTCAATTCTGTCATTTCAACAATAAAGTATATAAGTAAAGACTGAATTTTGGTTTTTGGAATTTTAAATAATATTTATATATATATATATATATATATATATATATATATATATAATACTTTCTCATTACGAGCAGAATTGAATTTTCTTTGGTTTTTGCCCTTTCTATATCTAACTTCTTCAATAAAAACTCTTATTTAAATTTGTTTCCGTTCGTATTGAGAATGACACACCAGTCGACAAATTCAATTTCCTTAATGAATTAGAATAAGCACAAACAAAAGTCTGTTTGTGGCTTGTGGAACAACGTTACTATGACGCATCGATCTTTGACAAAATTTCGTACAGAATACCAAGGAAATCAGAGAATTAATCACAGACAAAGAAAAGAGTCGCCCAATCTTTCTCTCGTCTGAAAGCGCGTGACAAAATTGCGAATGTCTAATATCTTGCGCATAGACTTTGATTTCGTTTGCTGAAAAGGTACTTCATGACAATGGACATTTTTAGGTTGGTCTATATTCTTATCTCATTCTTCTGATATACGCCTATTTGCTTGCCTCCCCACTTGGGTAAGATTAGACTCTCATGATTCGGTTTTAATAGAAACACACACACAATTAGAGTTAAATGCTAAGGTGGAGCAAGCAGGTTACTTTATTTAATCAACAGCAAAACAATAAAAGCGCCCCCACTAGGGGAAGTTAAAAAGTTGGATCTAAGGGACGTAATTTCGGATTAGTGTTTTCAGCTTCAAGGGCGACAACATATGGCATTGATATATTACAGGCATAGAGTCGGTTTTCAATGCTGAGAAAATCCAGTAACTATAAATTGCACTCTGGATTGTCACAAAAAAATAAAAATTACTTCAGTCTAGAATGGATTTTGTTTCACTGACCGTGCAAGAACAGATACACCTTTAATAATTTATTTGCAGAAAATATAAATAAATTACATAAAAAAAAATTAGGCACAAGGCCAATAAAAAGTGTGAGGTAAATAAGTGACGTTGGTCATCCTTGATCTAAAGAAATTAAAATGTATATCTCAGTCAGCACAATATCATTTTTACACTAGGCCCGCCTTACTTAAAATGTCTTCGATTCGTTTTTAATTTTTATTTTTTATAAATATGGTTACACATACAAAAAATTCTATATGTACAGAACACAAATCTCATTTTAGTAAAAATCCGTCCATGTCTGTGTATGTTGTATTCATTTTGTTGATGACGAGATTTTGTCTGGTCGGAACGTATATGCTTTTGATGGGATTTTGTATTTTCAAATTACAATTCAACCAAAATGTTGTCGGTTTTTAATACATTTTTGTCGGTCTGCTTGCGTTTTAAAGATTTAATGTTGTAACCGCAATATTACGTCATACCATATACTTTTTTTTTTATCAACGATTGAGCAACAGAGAGATTAACGCTAAAACTGTGTCGCGCTAAAACCCGGTTATTCCCGTCGTAAATCTTAATTGTATCCCCTATAAAATCAGATATACGGCTAAACTGCTGTAAAATATTATGAGAAAGGATTTTTAAAAATGATTTGCAACCACTGATAGAACATGAAAATATCGATTTATTTGATGTTCAAAAGCGGTCCCCAGTTACCTTTTTATCACGCTTTAGCTTAATAACTTTAACGATGTTAGATTATGAAACTTTTTGCAATGAGGCGGCGCGGTTCACCCACACACAGCGCCTGGCATTCCAAAAGGGTAACCCGTGGTATAGTCACCAGACTTTACATCGCTAAACTTCGATGATCCCACGAGAACCTTTGTGTCAATGGTGAGTAAACGAGAACCTATGTTTTTCGAAATATATCATTTTGCTTTTTCGTATTTCTTATGACCCTTTCCCCTTGAGAAAATGATTAAATAGTTATTATTATTATTATTATTATTATTATTATTATTATTATTATTATTATTATTATTATTATTATTATTATTATTATTATTATTATTATTATTATCTTCTATCTACCTTTTTAAATCAGGCTCTTCAGAGCGGATATAATTATTTGATGTCAAATGAAAAACATTTACTAAAACAGCCGACTGGGATCCTCATTTACGTATTTATAACCATGATATGTGCGAGTATTTCTTTATGGCCGGAAAAGACCAGATATAAACAAGCCGCGCATGCGTGGCCCTCCTCTGTATGTGACTCAATGTGACGAGTGTAAAATGCAATAAATTTTGGCAATTTGGGGCATTTTTGACCCCCTTTGACCCCCTGGTGGAGCGAACCAGAATGTTTCTGAGGTCAAGGATGCTCATTTTATATCCAGAACAATTGCCTCTACATTTTGGCCAAGTTTTAAAAAAATTGAATGGATGAATCAAACGTTATGAAAGAAAAGGGTAATTTTTTGCAATTTTGGATGCTTTTGACCTCCTGGGGGCGCGAACCAGAATTTTTACCAAGGTCAGCGATAATTATTTTCTGTTAGGAACAATTGCCTCCACATTTTTACCAAGTTTCAGAGAAATTGAATGGATGGATTAAAAGTTATGGGGCAAACAATGTCATTTTTTTCTATTTCGGGGCCTTTTGACCCCTTGGGGGGCTAACCAGATATATATCTGCTATTGGTGTCTCCAATAAATGGTTTCTTTATTCTAATTCAGTTATTCTTAATTATTTCTAGTTTTTTCATATATGCCAAGTTCTCTATCAGCCTTACGTTAATGTAAGTTCAAAGTCCGTTAGTAGCGTGGCGTTTAAGCTTCTTTCCGAATTTGATTAGGCCCTGATCTTTATCCTGTGCGTCCACATAAAACAAAGAAAACAACGATAAACAATCAATCGAATTGTTCTCGGATCCCAATCGGTTTTAACCCACCACTATGAATTCCCTTTTATCGGACATTTTATCTCAGAGGATATTTTTAAAGTTCAATAAGCAAATTACATCGGCTTTGTTTGCAAGCAATGGCTAACATTTCTCTTTTCTCTCTATTTTTATCGGTTGATAACATCCCCAGATCCAGACAGCGATTCTTTTATGGTAGATCTAAATTAGCGATTCCCGAAAGTAAGCATAATTATCCCTGAAAGGATAATTTAATGTTTTCTCGGGTTGACTAAAATAAGAAACATTTTGCAATACAGACGAAAGAGGCAAGTTAAAAATAGACACATTCATATTTTGTAACCGTCGCAGTTATACTTGACCGGCGCCACAATTCCCGGAAAAGTGTTTTACTAACGCTTTTTTATTATAACTTTTATTCACCCAAACAAAACATGCTGCAACTGAAGCCTAAGCGGCTACTGTGATAAGAACCAGATTCATGGAGAGCAACCTGAATGGGAAGTTAAGCAGCAAGATGTTTGCTCACAATTATTTAAATGCATGTGTATTAATACAGTTAGAGAAATAAGAAAAAAGAATGGAATTACAAATTCTAGCGGTTCGCGGAAAGTCGCTTCTTCTTTCGTGTGAATCAAAGGTTCTGGTTTTGGCATTAGTTTTCCCGAGGTTTTACTTATCATAAATCTTTCTGGAAAGACATCGGGTACTTAGGGTAAGGACCACAAGAAGGTTGCCAACCTCCCTAAGTGAAAGTGATACTGTGGAACCGACTAGATTCGAACTTGGAACACCCAGTTCTTCAGTCCGTGTCATTATCCACTTAACCACCGTCACCCCCCAAAGCGGAAAAGTCGCAATCAGAGTAGAACAACTTTCGGCATTTAGGGATCTCTACCGTGAAAGGGTGGGGTTTTGCTGTTTGTTGGGTGGGTCGGGAATATTTTTGTTGGGGGGTGTATAATAGTAGTAAGTTCATCGGAGCACATTCAGTGAAATTACTTTTAATACAAGCACGGAGATGCAACACAGGTGATGCAATAGGGGATGGGTCTATTAGATAAGAATAGTGATAGATATGTTTAAAGTTAGATTTTATTTCATTGGTTTCGTCTAGATCGTCTTGTTCCTTCGTTCAATGAATAGAGAGAGACTCCAGCTGCGTGTCACATGCGCTTTCGATTCCTGTAGTACATCTTCAGGTAACGTATTTGCTGTTTTATTTTTAATTTAGTTATGGATTCTTTTAATATTTATAGAAGTTATAGGCTGTAGATTTACACATGGCTGATGGTTGTTAGGTAAAATCGGTTTAATTTCAGCTTCCCACCATGTCCTGACACTGCTCTTATCTCGCCCAAACCTCTACCCATTTCAACAATTAAAGTATAATAATTATATTTAAATTAAATAAATTCAGTTGCTGTTTAGAGGCGCATTCGGCATAATGGGTAGAGTGTTCGCTAATGACCCAGGACAGGGAGTTCAATCCTTAGTCGCGTCAGAGCAATAACTCAAAAAGCCGTACTAGATGCTCACTTGCTTAACATTCAGCAGGTTTAGGAACAAAAGTAAGTAGATTAATCTATGGAAATGAGTTGCGTCCTCCCCTGCATCCCGGTTTAGTAGATAATTAAAGAGGTATTCGTGCTGCCCTCGACTACACTTGCCCACTTTGCCTTTACTGTTAAGAAAATTCCGTATTTGTTTAAGATGATA
>OY744526.1:35485151-35570151 GCA_963556195.1 Sepiola atlantica
GTTTCAAGGCAATGAGCAGGCATGCACAGGGGTCTTTATTGAATTCAAAGTAATGCCATGTTTTTCCAGAGAGGGTTTAAGGTGAAATTTGTCGACATTTATTTCAATTAATGTCACTTTACTTTGAGTACATCCGTTGGCTTTTACCCGCAAACTGAATATTACAAAATGCACAATATGAGAATAAACAAAGTTATATGGCGTTATAGACAGGACGAAAAGAATATAGGATAAGTCATTAAATTCAAGGATAGGCCGGGTATATCTGCTTATAATAAACAAAAAAATATTTAAAGATAGAAAGAAGGGTTTGGAAAGAGAACGCACGAACGAATGCAAGGATACAATAAATAAATAAGAGAAAGCAAGAAATAACGAAACTATGCATTAAGTGTTGTTGATAACTTAGAATGTTCTTGGCCTTTTGCTTAGGAACACAGTGTAGTATCTGTTCTGATGCTACAGTTAGTCTATTCTGTCTTCGTTCAGTGAAAGAGTAGTCCTTCTAGACTGAGGCAATTTAAAACTTTGTTCAAATTCAGAGTGCCCCTTTTAAAGGTAACTGGATTTTCCCATCATTAAAAACCGACCGTGTGTCGTACTTTGCCCTCGTCGCGAGGCAAGTAAATAGGAACTTAGGAAACGTAAATAAGTTTTGTAGTTTTTTTTTATTTTGAAAATATTGGTAATATAAAAAAAAAACGCGTGTTCACTTTCAATTCTGCGTTTGCAAATAATATTTTCTTTCTAAAATTGTTTCGTCGCTCATTATCATTAATAAAGAGATTTTAATTTTTATCTAAACAATTATTACTAATTAAATGAACTATAACACCTGAGTGAAAATAATAAACAACCAAAAATCAGCCAAGAAAGGAAAAAGAAATAAAGCAAAGTGAAAACACGGGTAACAACTAAAGGGATAAAAGAACTCATCTTCATACCACAACTTAAAAGAACTTCATTTCTTATGCCGTGTACATAACGTCAGGTAGAATTTCTATGAACGCATTGTGTCTTTACAAGAAGTTCCCATCTGTTGGACATATTACCACGGGACAGCTTCCATGCAGACTAAAACATGACCCTCTTTAAATCCAATGTCATCCTATAGCTGTCATAAACCGTCTCCATGAGTAATCAAACTTTGTTCATTCATTTTCAACACTCCCATAATATTCATCATCATAAAACTGACAACTGATCCACCTCGTTAGTCCTTATCCCCGAGTTTCTTTTTGCCTTGATAAGTGGTGAGTTATTAGTAAAAAAAGTTTCTAATATAGAAAAATAACGAAATAAAGAAAATAGAAGCTGTTATATACTGAAAGACGAGGGAGATGAGATCTCGTGTGTGACGTCACGGCGATAGTTGTTTGTCGGCGGTCGATTTGTTTCTCAGTAGACAGTGATTTTATACTAACGTGTATAAACGGCGTTCGTACATGACAATCATAGCTCTGGCGGGGAGAGGAGAGACGGGTACAAATAGAAACGACCGTTTTGAACTCTAGCTCATGTCCAAAACGTCCCTGACCAGGGATTTAATAAAGATCCGAACAGTGAATTCTTGTTGTGTGATAATTTTTCTACGGTGTCAATGGAAAATGGCGGACGCACATGTTTCGTAGTGTTCCGAATAACAGTAACTGAAGCAAAGGGCAAAAGAATATAAGAAATAAATATAATTATATTGAAAAAAAAAGCAACGTCCAAAAGCATTTGTTGAACACATAGATGTTCAATACAATTGGTATCAGTATTTTAACGGTGTCACACCATCTAGAATCAATTAAAACAGCTCGATAAATGTGTTCAAGATAAATGTATTATTTTACGAATAACATACAAGAAATACACTCAAGAAGAACACAGACTGATACTCACCAAAATGAGTTATTCTGTAGAAGTTGATTCAATAAGTGCCAGCAAACATATTTTGCCACAAGCTCCAAGCCCTACGGTCATTACAATTTTTTAGCTGAATGTTTCTCACATTAAAAACCGACATTGTATCTAACTTTGCCCTGAAATAAATAAGGACAGTAAATATGAGATAACACACCGGAAAAGACTCGAACCTTTTATTTTAAAATAGAAATATTGAAGCAGAAATTAAGAAAAAGATATATTTTAATTATTGAGATAATTCGGACAACTATTCTCATCTTGGCTTCACTATTTACAACGTTTTCGCTGATATAACCTCCGAAATTTGAAGAACTCTGAAGCATAAACAAATCTGCAAATGACATAACATTCTAAAATGAATAAATTGAGAAATGGTTTTAACAGAAAACAAAAATGAAATAAAACAAAACTGAAAAGAAAAAAGAAGAAAAACTTCAAACATGAGAAATGAAAAAAAACAATGAAAGAAACATAAATAAAAAGAATGAAATTATTTCTAAAAGGTAATCGAAGAGAGAAATAAACAGGAAAATTAAAGAATGGATAGATATCTAAAAAAGAAGAAAGGTAAAAATGAAAGAAAAATCAGAAAAAGATAGAAAGAAAGAAATGAAGAAAAAGAAGAGACACTTGGGGAAATAAGAAAGACAAAAATATTAACGAATAAAACAAGAGCTAGTAATTTGAGAAAGAAAGAAAACAATCCGGATTAAGGAAGGAAGAAATAGGAAAGACAAGTAAAAGAGACAATGAAATGGAAGACACCCCCCCCCCCAAAAAAAAAAAGAAAAAGAAAAGGCAAATTGAATAAGGAATGAAAGAAAGAATGTATAGCCTAAGAAAGAGAGATAATGAAAGAATGGAAACTTGGGCCTTTGTCTATGTTTACATTCTTTCATTCTGTAGATAAAAGCGAATAAAATAAAGAAACTATGAAAGAAACACATACATGGAAGAAAGCGATACGAATAAATGTAGAGACAAGATTAAAAAATAAACGTAAAAAAACAGGTAAAGAAAAGAAATCCCCAAGAATTAGAAAAAAAGAGATAGGGAACAAAAGAAACTCATAACGAATAAAAGATACAAGCAAACTTGCAAACGAACAAAACAAAAAATACCCGACGAACAGATAAATCCCAGACGTTTCTATATGCCGCATTATTACATACTAGAATAACTTCTTTTCTCGGACTACTTGCTTTTGGAATTCCTTCTGTGCTCCCTGTTTTTCCGACCGTAACTACATGTAGAAATTAAAATGCAATGTAAATAACACATATTGCTGCCCAACTCCCAACCCAGGTTGCCCCTATAAATATGACCCTTATCACTGTAGCACTTTACGCTTGGGTGGCAGTATGATTTGTTTGAGGCGAACGAACGTAAAATGTGAATTTCAAAAAGACTAAAAACAATTTGGACAAAGAAACCAACTTGCGGAAACAACTAAAAGACATAATGAGAAGACACTCATTCACAAAAAAAGGAAATATATAAATCCAAATATATACAAAGAAAGAAAGAAAGAAGGGAATACGAATAAAAAAGAAAAAAAGGAAGAAAAGAGAACAAAGACGAGAATAAAAAGAAAGAAACGATGAAAAACACACAAAAATGAATAAAACGCGATAAAAAAGGAATGAAAAAAGGAAAAGATAAAAATAAGAAAACGAATGAAGAAAGGAGGAAAAAGATGACAAAAAATTATCAACGAAACGCACACAGGATAATTGGACAAAAAGAGAATTAAAAGACAGAAAAGGTGTAAAAATACAGACATAATTAAAAGAGATATACATGAATAGATGAAAGGAAAAAAATAGAAGAAATAAACTAGATATTTATAATGAAAGTAGAAAAGAGAAGGATAAAACGATGGGAAAAGAATATCAGAAAGAGAGAGAGAGAGAGAGAGAAAATAAATATGAAAGGAAGAAAAAAAACTCAAATATCGGAAAAAGAAACGAATAAAATAAAGAAAGAGTAGAACGAAACACAAACATGGCAACAAAAAAAAACGATGAAAATAAATGTAGAGAGACGTAAAATTAGAAAAGATGAGAAGGAAAGTAACAAGAAAGCAGAGAAATATCGAATCTCCATAAATAAAAACAAACGAAATATAAAATTAAAAAAAAAAAAACAGAAAGATTTGATGGCAATAAAATGAATCTTTTAAATTGCTCAAGTGATGCTCATTTAATTATGACCGGTGAAAGTCTTGAAACGGAAATGAAAATGAAATTCAGTCGATAGGTCAAAGGTCAATGGGAAAACCTAATTAGCACGTAGGAGTGACGCTCCACCGAAAGAAAAGAACAAGTAAATAGAAACGGGCGGTTTTTACATGCGTCCACCCATTCTGTGCGTTTTGTGTTGAAAAATAATATTTCAAACTTAAACGAGACAAGAAAACGAATATTCTGTTTCAAACCAAATAAAATGAGACAGACCAACGGACAGAGCCTTAAAGAGGGATGCGTCGACGCATCTAATATAAAATGCGTTCGTTTAGTATGTGCGATTAGCGAGACTACCCCCCCCCCCCAAACAAACAAAAAAAGATGCTGCTTCAAACTTAAGCCTAATAGCACAAATAAAATGTTATTTTAATTTAAAGCGTGTCAGAAACACGAACATTCTATGTAAACGTAAGCTTAAACTACTTCGTCAATTGCTACTTCAAACTTAAAACGCTGGAGATCAAATAAAATGCTATTTCAAGTGACAGAGAAGATTAAATTCCATTTCGACTTGAAGCGTAACAGACCAAATAGACGTGATAATGCCAGACCAACAACCGCATGACAGACTGACGAAAATTTTATTTCAGATTTACCAGTGACAGACCAAATACAATCTTATTTCAGTTGAAATAGAGGGAGGCTTACTAAAATGATATTTAAACGTAGGCTTGAGGGGCTGATCAACGTGTGACAGACTGAGGGAAATGCTATTTAAATCTTAAGCTTGACAGACCAAATACAATTTAATTTAATTTAAAGCGTCACATACAAAATACACATGCTATTTAACCGTACACGTGACAGACCGACAAACATATGACAGACTGACGACAATACTATTTCAAACTAACACGTGCGATGCCAGATAAAATGCTATTTCTAATTAAAGCGTGACAGACCAAATGATTTTTTTTCAATTTAAAGCCTGACCAACCAAATAAAGTGTTATTATAACCATAAGCTTGGCAGTTGCCTGACAGACGTGGCCTCTATTTGCGATGATGTATCTTAAATAAGATACGCCCAGTTAATATGTGCGTATTCAAAGTATATCGAGGCGGATAACAAACGGACAAAGCTTCTCATAGAAATACGAGGACGTAGCTAAAATGAAAAGAAAAAAAGCAAGAAATATGTTCTGACGTCATGACCTCGAATAACTACCCACGCGGAGTGAAATCTTTTGGGCCCGATATTAGCATCTAAACAATCACATCAAATGACCAGAAATGAATTTCAATTAGGTTGGAATAATGTCTTTCCGCGAAAAATAGAGCGGACTCGGCCAATGAAAAGCAAAGGAAAGAAATGTCAACAACAAACAAAATAATTTTGTGCTAATAACGTCTAAAAGTGATTTTATTTGTTTTAATCATGGACCGTTTTCTTTAAAAAGCAATAAAAGCAGAGATTTGAAAGATGTGTGTGTTCGACCTGCGCATGAACTGATTAGAATTTTATTACACAATAAAGTTTGACAGACAAAGGGAAATTCTCTTTCAAACTTAAGCCTGACAGACAAACTAACATTCTATTTCAAACATACCAACAATTCAAGAGATATGTTATTTAAAACATAATCTTAACAGATAAACACAAACGTGCCAAAGAGTTCAGGGCATAAAAGGAGGGGTGAAATGGTTTAAAGAAGAAAAACAAGAACGTTACGCTTCTAAAATCACAAACGGAAATTATTTGCATTTTTTAAAACCAGAAAAAGGTGAAGATAAAAACAAGAGAAACAAAATGAAGGAAAGGTATATGTCAAAATACGTTTTCGTAGGCAGAACGAGTCTGTCACTCGATTGTGCACGGTTATGGTGTTGGCTGGGGTCGGAAGGTCAGAGAACAGCGTTAGTAGATAAACAGCTATGGTTAAAGGGGTTAAAAAGGGTGAATCGACAGCGATGATAGGTAAAGGAGAGAGTGCAGATTGAATGCGTTCTGTTTTTGGAGTTTAAAAATGAAAAAGGAAACGGGTTGCTAAAGATATGTCTTACGTTATCGATAGAGAGGTAAGACCAGCCAGTGGAGTGACACGCGGTTTAATGGACGAATACGCAATGGTAAATATATAAGTGTACGTAAGGGTTTTCATAGCGCCACTTCATAGGAAAAGTAGACAAAGTGATGAATAGAAGAAGAACGATATGGGGATGCCGGGCAGTGTTGGGTTGCCTTGCTGGATTGGGGTCTCGCTATGATGGGCTACTTTTTGTGGCAAGGAGACTCCTTTCCGATTGCTCGGATGATTCATGACGGTTTGAATGAGATAGAATGAGATAGAGACGCGAGAACAGGGTCTCAGAATTACCGAATAACCACACTACTGCATCACAACTCGGCCGAAGTTTCTGCTAGAGATAACAAACACCGCCACATTAACGCGGAACGTTTGTCCAAAGACGCAGTGATCCGAAAGACGAAGTCGCTGTATTCATGTACAGCCGAGTTCTTTTTCAGATAATACATATATATTTCCTTTTCTATGAAAAGAGTAGCCGAATTATTTTAATGTCTACCCGTATCAAGTGTGCTTCCATTCCATAGACTGATTCTAACTCTGTTGACCGTATCGTACTCCGGGCCTCTGATTTTAATCACAGCGTGGAAGAAGGGGTTTTAAAGCGACCAGCAAAGACGATTCCACACCACCGGTCTTTATCAGCAAAGAAACAACATTCGACTCAACATTACGACGACCTGAGACACGACAACGGCCAGATCCGGCAGCATCACATAAACGTTGGGATCAGAGAAGCGACGTTTTAAAAATACCAATTCAAACTTTAGCTTGACTAACCAATAAAAATTATATTTCAAACAACGCGTGACACGACAAATAGAATTCTATAACAAAATTAGGCCTGACAGACCAAAATAAATTCTCTTTCAAACTTAAGCCTGACAGACCAATGAAAATTCAATGCCATACTTAAATGAAATAAATCAGGAGAAATGGTATGTAAAACATAAGCTTACCAGATAAAGAAAATTCCAACTTCAGCCCGAGAGACCATGTAAAAAAATATTTCCAACTACGCTTGACACGCCAAACAAGTTTCTATGAGTAAAGTTAAGCATTGCAGATCAAAGCAAATAATGTTTAAAATTTCAATGCGGCAGATCGAGAAAAATATGATTTCAAACTACATGTGACACATTAAAGAAAATATTTTAAAATAAGCTTCACAGACCAACCTACCGACTTGTAAAGCCTTTGATAAAATTTCTTGGATGCATCTAAAAATATCCGCTAATTTTATATAGAAAGTAGAGATAGTAAATTGACCGCTTATTAGACTTAGCTTTTTGAATACAATAAATTTGTTTCGTCCAACATATATGGCAAATATTGGTCTGTGTTCTTAAAGAATAACAATTGTATTTCATTTTTTAATTAGATTGTGTTCGCATCATACAAGGTATATTGCTATTGAATCGGAAAAGACTACTTTGATTAGGTAACCTGCGTGGAAGACTGGGCAGAAAGATGTTTGTCAACATTACAATTACATTTCTGCATGGTGGTACGGTCTGGGGAGCAGAGAGGTGATTCAAAAGGAAAGAGGTCCGAAAAACAAAAGCTATTAAAGTAGAAAATCTCCATGCATCTAAAGAAGTTCTCCAATTAAATAGTCGGCTGCTAGTCGGGTGGGTTGGGGGTATTTACGTTTAGAAAATACAAGTGCATTAAGATCGTCTGGGCACATTTCGTGGAAGTACTCGCAAAGAAAAATCACAGGGATATAACACTGCGGCGATGCGACAGAGGATGGATTTTGGCAGACATTCCGTGACTTATGTCAGAAATTTTTTTTGCACTCTGTCCAGGACGAAGACGTAAGTGGTTAGTGAACTAGCTTAAGTGTTAAACAGCACCACTCAATGCACGTGCGGGTGGTGGCTTTGTGGGCATATAGGATAATGGTAGGTGCAAGGTTTTCTAGCCTGGTAGAATGAGCCTAACTTCTTGCAGCTAACTTAGCAACATCTTCTATGTACGTATTACACTTCATGTTGACTGAAAATGTTTAACGTTAGGCTGTCCTGAAAGGTAAGATCGACCATTTCTGATCCATTTTAATATTTAAGCTTAATCGATATTGTATTTTATGAGACGTATTCAGAGGAGAGGATTTTTTACTCCATCAAAGAAAGTAGGCTCCCTCTACTGTGCTAGTAAACTTTTCACATCTGACATTATCCTATATCTTTACAAGGCCACCATCCGTCCATGCATGGAGTAGTGTTGTCCCATCTGGGCTGGGCCATCATCCACTAGTCTCTCCCTCTTAGACAAGTTACAAAAAAGAGTCGCCAACTTGATAGGTCCTTCACTATCCACCAAGCTCCAGCCCCTGTCCCATCGCCGCAATGTTGCTACCTCGTACCTGTTTGACAAATACTTCAATGGATTGTGGTCTAATGAGCTTGCTGCTCTGGTACCCCCACGACGTAAATTCACTAGACCAACCCGACAATCAGCTAAATCCCATCCATTCACTGTGGAAATCCCCTATATGACGAAAAGCTTTCTTCTCTAAAAGCTTCTCTCCTCGTGCTGCTGGACTCGGGAACTCCCTCCCTGCTCTCTGTTTTCCTGACGGTACGGACATGCATAACTTTAAAACTAATGTAAACAGACACCTCGCTGCGCAGCTCCCAATTTAGGTTGACCTCCCAAAACCTTCCCCCTTTTTCTCAGTAGCCCTTTACATCTACCGTGGCGGCCTGCCTTGTTTGGGGTGAACAATGTTAAACAAAAAGAAAAATAACAGCCTCACCACGTATTTAAAACAGATGTTTTTTAGTAAGATACTTTTTTGCAGCACCGTTAATAATTCATATTTTAATTTTGTTTGAAATATTCAATTTAAGTTGAATCCTATATTAATAAAAGTGTGTGACTACTGTGGCTGTGAACTCATAAAGCATATTTAATCATCTCTAATAAAACACTATATGTGAAATCAGTGATATGAAAATAGCGTGCATGCCTCGTTGTCTCCTACCGCTAAAAATGAAATGGACATTTCGCTGAGATGGTAAGCAAATCTCTATATTAAAAGCAGCTGTAATTCTAAAATATTATTACATCTACTAGAAACAATATGCTCCCTCCAGTCGCTTATTTTTCTAGCCTGGGATGGTAGTATTATGGCGAACAAACATATACAACACCGACCTTCCTCCAATAGAAAAGGCAATGTCTGGCAGGATGGTATCATGACTAACTAACATATACTACACTGACCTTCCCTCAAAAGATGGAGGAAATTCCTGTGAGGAGGGAATCATGCCAAACAAAACGATACTACACTATCCCCCCACCGAAAAAAGAAGAATGTGATATTTAGATAATCATATTACGACCAAAGAACAGGTATCACACTACCGCACACTATACCGAACACTACCGAACACAAACAAGGAAATAATGCCTGGGAGGATGGTCTCATGACGAATGAAAATATAGTAGACTACAACTCCCAATCAAAGGACAAGAGGACCCTTTCGAGTATTGTATAACGACGAACGAACATAACTACACTATCCCCTATCCAAAACGGAGAACATAATGCCTGTGAGGATTGCACTATGACAACAGAACATATATTACATTACTCTCCTCTCAAAAGAGGAGGTTATGCCTGGGAATATAGAAAAAGCAGATTTAATAGACACTTCATAAATTCCATGTACATATTCATATCTATAAAAGTTCAGACTCTCTCGCTTACATTTAAAATATATGTTTAGGTCAATCTGTCACAGTTGGATTTAAAACAACATTTTCGTTTGTCTGTCACGGTTCTCTATTGTTAAACGTGCAGATTAAATGGACGCATGTTAATAATTTCGTTCTTGTTCGTTATATTTGTAATCATGTGCCATGTTAGATTTAGCAGCTCTTATCTCCCTTTGTTTTTCTTATATTATTGAGACGATAATGAAACACCACTGAAAGATCGACAGAAGTGGCGAAGGGTGATGGAAAAAATCTCCTCGCCCAAAGACGGTAAACAAAATATTGCAAATTGCCACCCTCTTTCTTATTACTAAAAATAAAAGAATCTTCGAATTGACATGATATTGTTATTTCTGCGATAGGTAAAATGCCAGAAAGTTCAATAAGTCAAAATTAAAGAATATAGGAATAATTCAAAGGAATGAATATAAATAACGTGACGATTAGCAGATGCGAGTAATAGACTATTAGGAAAATAATCGGTATGGACCGAAAAATTAGATTCTTAAACTATTAGGCAGAGAATGATTGTTATGTACCTTTTGATCGCTCTATCTATCTATCTCTCTATCTATCTCTCTCTCTCTCTCTCTCTCTCTCTCTCTCTCTATATATATATATATATATATATATATATATATATATATATATATATATATATATATATATATAAATGTTTTGAGGTACAAAACTTATAAATACATTTAAAAAGGATACGCGGGAATCTCTGAAAAACCCTTTCGACTATCATCTCGTCAGGAGAAAATCGATAGTTTTTAATTAATAATATTGTCGAAAGAAGAGCAAACGAACGGGGAATTGAATGTGCCAAAATTAACGATAGAGCGATTAAAAGTCAATTTAATGATTTCGTTAAAAAAACGATTAAAAGGCACTACGTTAGGGGGAAAAACGGAGGGAGTTCAAAGTTCCCCAAAGAGATTCAACGATCTAACAAATTCCTTCCGCCGGCACAAGGTAGGTTTTCGAATAGCGATAGAGACAGATTCCAATATTTTCAACTGCTTCTTGGAATATGCTCCATGCAAGACCTCAAAATGGTCTACTTTATATCTACTGTCACATCTTGGGTTTTCAACCAAATGCTGGCCAATAGTAGTGTCCAAAGAATTAGAGGAGGGGTAACAAAGATCCTACCCTTCCCTGCCGTATTTTTGATGGAATGTGCTGATTTATGCGGGTCTGCAAATGCAAGGAAGTGCGTCCTATATAGCCAGTATCACATTGGCATTTAAATTGGTATACAATATTACTATAATTTGTATAGGGCACACTATCCTTGCGAAAGAAACAATTAGTAATGCTATCAACAATATGTTTATTTAGTTTAATACTATTTCCCCCTATCCAAGGTAATTTAAAATAAATGGGGCATTTTACAGGCCCAAATATTTTGTAGGATTTAAATTCAGCAACCTTTTTATTAATGCAATCATTGATAAGGTCCTCAGGATAACTATTATCAATGAATATATCCCTTATCCTATTAAGTTCACACTCTAATCTACTTGGAGAACAAATCTCGAGGGCTCTATGCACCGAAGTGTAAATTACGCCTACCTTTCTAGACTTAGGCACAAAAGAAGACCAGTTTACATACAGGCCAGTAAAAGTAGGCTTCCTGTAGATTGAAGTGAGAAAGCCACCCCTTGAACGTTCAACAAGAACATCCAAGAAAGATAGACAATTATCCTTCTCACTTTCCATCGTAAACTTTAGAGCCTTTATATCAAAATCGTTTGCAAGTTGTTTATTTAAAGGTAAATAAAAAGAGTACCGTAAAACAAATGACAACAAAAGAAATCATCACTCGGTCCGCCCGAAGCAGATCTTCCGAATATTCCGTAAGGAACCTCTTTCAAAAATTTCATGTTTTTATCGCTTAAAGTCTTGATCATCATTATCGTCATTAGCATCATCATATATAATAATATTAACGAAGAGGAGACGTCGTATCTTATTGAATCGTCCTTATTTAACTATTGGCTGTAGCAACAAGTCTCTTGAAATATACACTGCGACCAGCGATAATAGTTCTCTAATAAAACGTATATTTACTCATCATTGTCCTAACCAATTGTGCCATTATGATAACTTTATTTGATTTATTTACATATTGTTTGGAATAGTTTGTACAGTTATTAACGTTTTTTTCTCATTTCAGAATGGAGAGAAGTAAAAGCTTTTCTACTTCTTAACAACAATTAGACGCCAAAAAGTAATAACCAAGGAAGAAAAAGAGATTAGAATAAAACACCTCCCCTGGTGTAATTGCCTGGAAAATAAGTCGTCCTGTACATACTATAAAAAATATTTCTGAAGGACTCTTTTCCTAAGGAAATAACAACCAGACGCTGGAATATCCAAGACTGTCATCAACAGGGATTTTTAGAATATTGGTCTTCAACTCTGTAGAAAACCTGAAAAATCATGAAAATCTATTATCACAGCAACTGGATGTCTTGGCGTACCAAAATCAACAACAAATGAAATTCTTCAAACAATAGATTCTGTGATAGTTCCCGTTACAAAGCATCCTCTGACACGAAGACACACACATTTGGGAATAGAATGGGTTAAGACATATATGAATATGTATATGAGTATAGTTCTTCTCATTGATAAAACCCGGGCAACCTTTGATGGCTGAGCAATAGGATTTTTTTATTCCGGAAATGAGAGTCACTATCGCTTGAGACGAAAACAAAAGCATGGTTGACTCATAATATGAGCGGGTATCATTGGAGATAGATTTGTTGGCCCTATAAGAGTACCCGAAGGAGTAAAAAATACGTCTGCTGCCTGTTGCAATATCTTAAGAGAATCTCTGATAGATTGGCTAGATAACATAAATCTTGCCCCATTAAAAGACTTTGTTTTTTTTTAATCACGACAATGCACGTTCTGATTCGGCTCATTCCACTCAAGCATTTTTAGCATATTTTTGAATCAAAAGCTCAACGTTGAGGATCTGGCTTCCATGCACAGCAGACTTAAACCTAATAGAACACTTTTGGTCCATCATCAAAAGACATGTGTATGCCAATGGACGTTTAATTTTGTCTAAAACGAACTTATACGAAGCCAGTAATACTGCAGCAAGGAGAAGTGTCACCAGACACTATTAAACATTGACTGATTTATCAATACAAGGCGTTTTAAATTATAAAATGTCTATGCTGGTTATGTGAGTAGATAAGTATTTGTTCATTATATGTACTTTACTATATATTATTATATATTTGATTATATCAATTAATTGTTAAATATAACTGTCACTCATCCTTTTTTATTTATTTATTCATTATTTCTACTAAACAACGTTGATTTTGGTTGTTTTAATTGAAAAGCTATAATCATTCATTGAAATCAATAAATATTTTATTTTGCAAATCTAGCTTATATTTTTACAACACCATTAAAACAGAGTGCTAGATTACATGTGAAAATATTTTCAAAATATACCCATGTAAACTTAGAAAATAACTTTTTTGTTAGAAAGTGTTTTCGCTGGTCGCAGTGTGTATAGTTTTCGATAAAGGGACAGATCTATTGTAGCCCCCGAAGAGAAAACCCATTACTCTGTGAAAAGGTTTCGATAAAGGAACAGGTCTATTGTAGCCCCTGAAGAGAAAACCCATTACTCTGTGAAAAGGTTTCAATAAAGGAACAGGTCTATTGTAGCCCCTGAAGAGAAAACCCATTACTCTGTGAAAAGGTTTCAATAAAGGAACAGGTCTATTGTAGCTCCTGAAGAGAAAATCCATTACTCAGTGAAAAGGTTTCAATAAAAGAACATATCTATTGTAGCCCCTGAAGAGAAAACCCATTACTCTGTGAATATGTTCCGATAAAGGAACAGATCTATTGTAGCCCCTGAAAAGAAAACCCATTACTCTGTGAATAGTTTTCGATAAAGAAACAGATCTGTTGTAACCACTGATAAAAAACCCATTACTCTGTGAATAAGTTTCGATAGAAGGACATATCTATTGTAGCCCCTGAAGAGAAAACCAAGTACTATGTGAATAGGTTTCGATAGAGTGACAGATCTATTGTAGCCCCTGAAGAGAAAACCCATTATTCTGTGAATAGGTTTCGATAAAGGGATAAATCTATTGTAGCCCCTGAAAAGAAAACCCATTACTCTGATAATAGTTTTCGATAAAAGAACAGATCCATTGTAGCCCCTGAAGAGAAACCCCATTATTCTGTGAATAGGTTTCGATAAAAGGGCTTGATCTATTGTAACCCCTGAAGAGAAAACCCATTACTCTGATAATAGTTTTCGATAAAGTAACAGATCTATTGTAGCCCCTGAAGAGAAAACCCATTATTCTGTGAATAGGTTTTGATAAATGGACATATCTATTGTAGCCCCGCAAGAAAAAAAACCCATTACTCTGTGAATAGGTTTCGATAAAGGAACAAATCTATTGTAACGCCTAGAAGGAAAACCCATTACTCTGTAAATATGGTTCAATAATGGCACATATCTATTGTAGCCACTGAAGAGAAAACCCATTACTCTGTGAATAAGTTTCGATATGGAAACAGATCTATTGTTGCCCTTGACGAGAACACCCATTACTCTGTGAATAGGTTTCGATAAATGGACATATCTATTGTAGCCCCTGAAGAAACAAAAACCATTATTCTATGAATATGTTTCGATAAAGGAACATGTCTATTGTAGCCCCTGACGAGAAATCCCATTACTCTGTGAATAGGTTTCGATAGAGGAACAGATCTATTGTAGCCCCTGACGAGAAAACCCATTACTCTGTGAATATGTTTCGATAAAAGAAACATATCTATTGTAGCCCCTGAAGAGAAAACCCATTATTCTGTGAATAGGTTTCGATAAAGGGATAAATCTATTGTAACCCCTGAAGAGAAAACCCATTACTTTGATAATAGTTTTCGATAAAAAAACCGATCTATTGTAGCCCCTGAAGAGAAAACCCATTATTCTGTGAATAGGTTTCGATAAAGGGATAGATCTATTGTAGCCCCTGAAGAGAAAACCCATTACTCTGATAATAGTTTTCGATAAAGGAACAGATCTATTGTAGCCCTTATAAGAGAACTCCCATTATTCTGTAAATAGGTTTCGATAAATGGACATATCTATTGTAGCCCCGCAAGAAAAACACCCATTACTCTTTGAATAGGTTTCGATAAATGAACAAATCTATTGTAGCGCCTAGAGGGAAACCCCATTACTCTGTGAATATGGTTCAATAATGGAACATATCTATTGTAGCCCCTGAAGAGAAAAATTATTACTCTGTGAATAGGTTTCGATAAATGGACATATCTATTGTAGCCCCTGAAGAAACAAAAACCATTACTCTGTGAATATGTTTACGTAAAGGAACATGTCTATTGTAGCCCCTTACGAGAAACCCCATTACTCTGTGAATAGGTTTCGATAGAGGAACAGATCTATTGTAGTCCCTGACAAGAAAACCCATTACTCTGTGAATAGGTTTCGATAAAGGAACAGATCTATTGTAGCCCTTGAAGAGAAAACCCAGTACTCTGTGAATAGTTTTCGATAAAGGAACATATCTATTGTAGCCCCTGATGAGAAAACCCATTATTCTGTGAATAGGTTTCGATGAAGGAACATATCTATTGTAGCCTCTGAAAAGAAAAGCCATCACTCTGTGACTAGGTTTCGATAGAAGAACAGATCTATTGTAGCCCCTGAAGAGAAAACTCATTACTCTGTGAATCGGTTTCGATAAAGGAACTTATCTATTGTAGCCTCTGACGAGAAAACCCATTACTCTGTGAATAGGATTCGATAGAGGAACAGAACTATTGTAGCTCCTGAAGAGAAAACCCATTATTCTGTTAATAGTTTTCGATAACGGAACAGATCTATTGTTGCCCCTGAAGGGAAAACCCATTACTCTGTTAATAGGATTCGATAAAAGAACATATCTATTGTTGCTCCTGAAGAGAAAACCCATTATTCTGTGAATAGGTTTCGATAGAGGAACAGATCTATTGTAGCCCCTAAAGAGATAACCAATTAAACTGTGAATACTTCTCGATAGAGGGACAGATCTTTTGTAGCCCCTGAAAAGAATACACATTACTCTGTGAATAGGTTTCGATAAAAGAACAGATCTATTGTAGCCCCTGAAGAGAGAACCCATTACTCTGTGAAACGGTTTCAATAAAGGAACAGATCTATTGTAGCCTCTGAAGAGAAAACCCATTACTCTGTGAATAGGTTTCGATAAAGGAACAGATCTGTTGTAGCCCCTGAGGAAAAAACCCATTACTCTGTGAATAAGTTTTAATAAAGGAACAGATCTAGTGTAGCCCCTGAAGAGAAAACCCATTACTTTGTTAATAGGTTTCGATAAAGAAACATATCTATTGTAGCCCCTGAAGAGAAAACCCATTACTCTGGTAATAGTTTTCGATAAAGGAACAGATCTATTGTAGCCACTGAAAAGAAAACCCATTACTCTGTGAATAGGTTTCGATAAAGGAACAGATCTGTTTTAGCCCCTGAAGAGAAAACCCATTACTCTGTGAATAGGTTTCGATTAAGGAACAGATCTGTTGTAGCCCCTGAAGAGAAAACCCATTACTCTGTGAATAGGTTTCGATGAAAGAACAGATCTATTGTAGCCCCTGAAGAGAAACCCCATTACTCTGTTAATAGGTTTCCGTAGAGGAACATATCTATTGTAGCCCCTGACGAGAAAATCAATGACTCTGTGAATAGGTTTCGAAAACAACCGCATGCATTCAACGAACTTCGTTTTATATGGACACTGAAAGAATACATTTCCCTGGGCAGGTTTTTACCATAAATGTTATTTGATGTAATGTGTTGCTTACATTTTGTCAAACTAACGACATCTGAGTAGAAAGTTGACTTAATGTATATAGAACGTGGACCTTTTCTAAGAGACATTTGACCTTATCTACGTCGGAAGTAAACGTCATCAAGGTAGAAAGTAGACTTCATGTAAATGAAAAGTAAACATAATCTAAGTAAAAAGTAGAAGTTATGTGCGTAGAAAGTGGACCTTATTAGTAGAAAGTGTACCTTATGTGAGTAAGCAGTGGACCTTACATTTACTTAAGTCTGATTTTATTCTTATTTTGTTTTTAGTCTTTTCATTCGTTGAGCCATGTTTTTTACAAAGGGGAATAATTGCTTTTTACTGGGTCGGCAGTTGATTTAAGATGGTAGCGGGTGGGGATTAGTCATCCTCATTCAACTGTTAATCTATTTTGTCTCATTAACCTTCATCTCCACGCGGTATTCAGCCTTGATAAGTGGTGATTCATTTGTAACAAACAAACGACAAAAAAACGAATAATGGCGTTGTTAATAAATGACGGAAATTTAAAAGTCTAACATTTATGAATTTCCACAGCCATGAATAGAAAAAACGCTATTTTTTATTAAAAAAAAAACAGTAGAGAAATTTAAAACGAAATGTTAAAGATGGGTTATTTACAAAATAATTATTTACTCTCTGATCCTTATCTTCTTTGTTTTTATGATCAATACATTTACGTTGTTATAAACGTAATAACAATAAAGGCGAAGACAACTATATATATATATATATATATATATATATATATAGATACATATATATATGTATATATATACATATATATATATATATAGACATATATATATATATATATATATATATATATATATAGACATATATATATATATATATATATATATGTGTATATATATATATATATATATATATATATATATATATATATATATATTAGAAATGTGTTGTTAAATACCACGGAAATTTCTTTCTTTATGATTATTTTAGTAAATTTCTCGACTCGGCGAGCGATTCTTCGGGTTTCTGTTAATAATTGATGGATCATGGCGCCTAATGTTGTTTCTTGGGTCATTCCTCTAGCGCTTTCGGTCTCGCGATTGTCTTCAGGAGGTAGTCAATATTTATTTGAAAACATTCCAAATGTGGCACGAGGCCAAAAAGGGGATGGGTAAAATGTTGACTTAACTAACATTATTAACTTAACTAGTCACAATCACCAAAACCAATTTACTTAAAAACCCTAAAATCACAATATCTACATGAAATGGGAAGTGGGTTAATAAAATGATATATATAGTGGTACAATGACAAAATAAATAAAATAAAGTGTTGTATATGAACCTCCCACTAAAGAATGTAGCCGATGAGTAGTTTTGCCAGTCGAAAAAAAGGCAATGAAGGTCATGAAAAGCTTTATTCTAACACCACTTTCGAAATTGCAAAAGCAGACCTGCATCTCTTACAAAACAACAAATCAGTCACCTAATTGGGGTCGGGAATGGGAATTATAAAAGAAAAGTCGGGGACAAAAGGGGGGTACCTATGACAACTTACATACATCTAGCTAAGTTAAAAATGGGGAAGAAAACAAGACATACTAATCTTGCCTAACCGGGTCAAATAAAAGGGTCAGTGTTCGGTTCTACTACCCAATATTCTGTCTAAGGCATGTACAAGTATCACTCAAGATTAGCTCCATTCACTCGACACAAACGCGCAACTTTCACCCACCTTTCGTTGAAATCTGCCGGAGGGAGACACCTTCTCCAGCTTGATACGCATTTTCAGGCGAAATCGGAAAATTTGGACAAGCTGGGGAGCAGTGAAGTTCTCTTCCCCGTAAACTTCCTTATGTCGTGTCGACCAAATAACTCCTCTTATAACAGCTAGTAAACAAAGAAACACATAACGTTCCTCCCACTTCATAGTCGGAGCCCAATTGCAGCAAGTCGAAAAAGACTCCAGAACGAAGAACTGTCCGTTCAACATGCGAACCGTGTAGCCTTCAACTAACTCACACAGCGGGCCAATGATGGAACAATGAAAGAAAACATGACTGGTCGTTTCCTCCCAGTCACCACATCGGACAACACTCGGACTCTCTCTTAAGCCCGCTGCGTAAAGTTTTTTGCCGACCCAGAGTGCATTTCTTATCAGCCAGGTGAGTGATGCCTCGTAATTATCGGAACATTTCAACCCAACCGCCCAAGGCCAGTCAAGCGAAGTTCTCCCTTCGTAAGACCGAACTCCTCAGTAACACTGTCTTGAACAGATCCCCTCACCATTACCAGATATAGTGCTTTACGAGACAACACTCCGGTGTCATAGAGGCTGTCTTACACCCTTAGAAGGTACTTCAAGGACTGTCGACACTCGCGATAAAAAGAGCACTCGCGTCGAGGTAATCGAAATGCCTCACCCCCATGCAAGTGCACACTTTTCAAAGCCGGAAAGGCTCTCTTGGTGTCTTCCTTCAAGAATTCACCGTTTCCCTCACAATGTGTACACATTCGGTCTAGGTAGTGTAAGCGAAGCGTATTTTACGAATCTCAACGCTTGACATACCCAGATCACCTTGAGACAGATGCAAGTAGCAGATATCCCGGTAAACCATGGGCTGCTTTCTGCGCCACAAAAACTCTTAACCAATTAGTGTGGCTGCCGGCAGAGGGAACATTGAAAGACGGTGGAGGATGAGAGGATAAATGTGAGAATTACAGACCCCCGCTCTTCCTTTTAAAGTAAGATTTCTCAATGACCACAGACGGGCTGCAGCCATAACCGCTTTCAACACTTCCGACCAATTTTTCTCCAACTGGAGATCAGGACAAAACCAGACGCCGAGTATCTTGCAAGGCCCATCCGTCCAGACAAAGGGCCCCAGCCACAAATGCGTAAGCTAACAGACTTGTCGCAGTTAATTTTGGCCCCTGTCACTTTTTCATACCGTCTTATTTCCATGTCGACGACCCTAATATAAGCACTGCTCGTTACAAGCTTAGTGACGTCGTCGGCATAGGCGGAGTACTTGATCATGGAGCAAGAACCAGACAAAGTAATCCCACGAAGGACCGGATTCACCCTAAGCCTGCGACGTAAAGGCTCCAATGCAAGCACATAAAGCATCGGTGAAACCGGACATTCCTGACGGATAGATCTGGACACATTGAAAGGCTTCGACTTCATTCCATTCACTTCAACAAACGCACCGGGGTTTGCATAAAACAGGCGAATCCAAGAGCGAAAATGGGGACCAAATCCATCCGAAGACAAGACAGCCTCCAAGTTACGATGATCTACCCTATCGAATGCTTTGGACTGATCTAAATTGATTAGCGCGGCTTCAGTGTCGACTTTCTCTATGATCAAGCCTATCATGTGCAAGTTATCTTGAATTGTCCGGCCCTTAACAGCACAAGTTTTTTCGGGACTTATAAGACGATACAAGACAACCTGCAGTCGGTTTGCTAAGATCTTGGCCCAAATCTTTAACTCTGTATTTAACATTGTTAAGGACCGGAAATTACCTATACCATCCTCACCACTTTTGTCCTTGCGAAGCAATTTGATGATACCCCTGGTAAAGTACTTGGGGATAGACCCGTTCCTAAACCAAAAGTTAAACAACACAGCCAGCAGGGGGACAAAAATGCAATGTGTCGATTAGTAGACCGTCGACGCTCCTCCGCACGCAGTGACGCGGCCATGTTTAACCTAGACCTAACCAACACTCCCTGATCTGCCTTTTTGTCCAAGGAGTTCAGTTCCGTTTTAGCTACAGTAAAGGTAACACTATACCCCGTCTCCACCGCTTGATCTAGTCTAGCTTCTAGTGCCACTTTCGTTGCCCTAGATCTAAGGTTGAATCGACGACTATAATCAGCAACGAAGGACCTACTAACATTCTTAAGATGGCCCCACCACCTATTCCCAATGATAGTACCCGTCAATTCCCTCTGTATTGTTAGTAAGAGCTGTTCCTGGAAGTCCTTCAAATCGAACAACGAAGTGTTGAACTCTAACTATCCAACCATTCTAGGCTTAGGACTATCTAAGTTTACCCGAACCCGGACAAGCCTATGATCCGAGTAAACTATATTATGAAAACTTGGAGAATCTAAAAGCCCTAAATCGACTCTCCTTATTAAGAACCGATAAAGGTAACCCGAATGTTGCCTTAAATCGGAGCCGCGACTAGAAGTCCCAAGTTCATACTACTCAACGGGGTTTCTCATTTCGAAATTTAACGACGATCGAACTTATCGATAAAGTCACGAAATGCTTTAACATCTCCGTTCGTGTTAGTTCCCCTACGATTTCCCAACCGATCTAAATCGGGATCCAGGACCGCGTTTCAGTCTCCCGCTAGATTATCCGACTAGATGTATCCATAAAGGGCTCGATCCTCCGAAAAAAAGGAACTCGCTCAGAATTGGCGTTGGGCGCATAAACCCCAATAAGACGAAAAGCCACATCCTTTACGGTAACATCAAGAACGCACAACCTTCCCTCAGGATCCGCATAGATTGGGTCACACGACGCATTCAGTGTGCGCTTAACTAGCCAGGACAACCCTCTTGAATCAAAGTATGCTGAATAGAGCTGAAAGTCTCTAGCCAGCACACCCTGATAATCACTGGAAATAAAGTGGGTCTCCTGCAAACAACATGCATCCACGCCAAGCCATTGAAGGTTACGTAAAACTCGAAATTTACGGGCGGTGTCTTTCAACCCTCTGGCCATTTAGGCTTGCTAATCTGAGAGCCATTATAGTGCTTTAGAGTTGGTCAAAATGCCGACGGTTTTTCCCATAGAATAAGTGCCCATTGGAATGTCAATGAGGCCATTATGGGACAAGCCGCCAACATCAAGGAAGAAGATTAATTTTACTGCTCGATATAAGGATGGGTGCAGAAGAATCGGGACCCTCTCAAAGCATGATTTTCTTAAAATCCTTAAATTGGGATTTTTATGACACGCTAATAAGAGAGTTTTCGCTCTCATTTGCAGGAACTTTTTACGGTCTGACAATGGCTCAGTTCGACGCCTATTTAGCTGACTTTTCTCGTCTCGAGGCGACCGAAGCGGCTAGGTGCGAAGGGTGTATAAAAGAGGATGAAATCCTGGAGGCCCTAAAACAGGTCGGGCTTGATAAGTCTCCGGGTATCGATGGTCTGCCTTACGAACTGTATTTGAGGTTGTCGCCCATTTTTGTTGTTTAACTCCTGGTTTAGGAACGGGCCTACCCCTCAGTACTTTGCCAGGTGTTAAACAGAGTTAAAGATTTGAGCCAAAATCTTAGGTAACCGTCTGCAGGTTGTCTTGTATCGTCTTATAAGTCCCGAAAAAACTTGTGCTGTTAAATGTCGGACAATTCAAGATAACTTGCACATGATACGCTTGATCATAGAGAAAGTCGACACTGAAGCCGCGCTGATCAATTTAGATCAGTCCAAAGCATTCGATAGGGTCGATCATCGTAACTTGGAGGCTGTCTCGTCTTCGGCTGGATTTGGTCCCCATTTTCACCCCTGGATTCGCCTGTTTTATGCAAACCCCAGTGCGTTGGTTAAAGTGAATGGTATGAGGTCGAAGCCTTTCGATTTGTCCAGATCTATGTGTCAGGTATACCCGCTTTCACCGATGCTTTATGTGCTTGCGTTGGAGCCTTTCCTTCGCAGGCTTAGTGTGAATCCGGTCCTTCGTGGGATTACTTTGTCTGGTTCTTGCTCCATGATCAAGTACTCCGCCTATGCCGACGACGTCACTGTGCTTGTAACGAGCAGTGCTTATATTAGGGTCGTCGATATGGAAATAAGACGGTATGAACAAGTGACAGGGGCCAAAATTAACTGCAACAAGTCTGTTTCCTTACGCATTTGTGGCTGGAGAGGTGTCCCGCTTTGGCTGGACGGATGGGCCTTGCAAGATACTCGGCGTCTGGTTTTGTCCTGATCTCCAGTTGGAGAAAAATTGGTCGGAAGTGTTGAAAGCGGTTATGGCTGCAGCCCGTCTGTGGTCATTGAGAAATCTTACTTTAAAAGGAAGAGCGGAGGTGTGTAATTCTCAGATTTATCCTCTCATCCTCCACCGTCTGTCAGTGCTCCATCTGCCGGCAGCCACACTAATTGGTTTAGTGCAGGCTTTTTTCGAGTTTTTGTGGCGCAGAAAGCAGCCCATGGTTTACCGGGATATCTGCTACTTGCATCTTTCTCAAGGTGGTCTGGGTATGTCAAGCGTTGAGATTCGTAAAATACGCTTCGCTTACACTACCTAGACCGAATGTGTACACATTGTGAGGGAAACAGTGAATTCTTGTATGAAGACACCAAGAAAGCCTTTCCGGCTTTGAAAAGTGTGCACTTGCATGGGGGTGAGGCATTTCGATTACCTCGACGCAAGTGTTCCATTTATCGCGAGTGTCGACAGTCCTTGAAGTTCCTTCTAAGAGCGTAAGAAAGCCTCTCTGACACCGGAGTGTTGTCTCGTAAAGCACTATATCTGGTAATGGTGAGGGGATCTGTTCAAGACAGTGTTACTGAGAAGTTCGGTCTTACGAAGGGAGAACTTCGCTTGACTGGCCTTGGGCGGTTGGGTTGAAATGTTCTGATAATTACGAGGCATCACTCACCTGGCTGATAAGAAATGCACTCTAGGTCGGCAAAAAACTTTACGCAGCGGGCTTAAGAGAGAGTCCGAGTGTTGTCCGATGTGGTGACTGGGAGGAAACGACCAGTCATGTTTTCTTTCATTGTTCCATCATTGGCCCGCTGTGTGAGTTAGTTGAAGGCTACACGGTTCGCATGTTGAACGGACAGTTCTTCGTTCTGGAGTCTGTTTCGACTTGCTGCAATTGGGCTCCGACTATGAAGTGGGAGGAACGTTATGTGTTTCTTTGCTTACTAGCTGTTATAAGAGGAGTTATTTGGTCGACACGACATAAGGAAGTTTACGGGCAAGAGACCTTCACTGCTCCCCAGCTTGTCCTCATTTTCCAATTTCGCCTGAAAATGCGTATCAAGCTGGAGAAGGTGAAACTCCCTCCGGCAGATTTCAACGAAAGGTGGGTGAAAGTTACGCGTTTGTGTCGAGTGAATGGAGCTAATCTTGAGTGTTACTTGGACGTGCTTTAGACAGAATATTGGGTAGTCGACCGAACACTGACCCTTTTATTTGACCCGGTTAGGCAAGATTTTTTCGTCCTCTCCCACCCCGTGTGTTTTTTATCCTCCCCGACTTTTATTTTGATGATTCCCATTCCCGACCCCAATTAGGTGACTGATTTGTTGTTTTGTCAGAGATGCAGGTCTGCTTTCGTAATTAGGAAAGAGGTGTCAGAATAAAGCTGTTCATGACCTGCAGCGCCTTTTTTCGACTGGCAAAACTCATTATCAGCCACATTCTTTAATGAGAGGTTCACATACAAAAACTTAATTTTATTTGTTTTGTCATTGTATGTATATATCATTTTATATAACCACTTCCCATTTTATGTATATAGGTAAATCATGGAGTAAATTTAGTTTGGTGATTGCGACTAGTAAAGTTAATAATGTTAGTTAAGTCAACATCTTTCCCATCCCCTTTTTGGCCTCGTGCCACATTTAAAATGTTTTCAAATAAATATTGACAACCACCTGAAGACAGTCGCGAGACCGAAAGCGCTAGAGGAATGGCCCAAGAAACAACATTAGGCGCCATGATCCATCAATTATTACCAGAAACCCGAAGAATCGCTCGCCGAGTCGAGCCATTTACTAAAAAGATCATAAAGAAAGAAAACTCCGTGGTATTTAACGACGCATGTCTAATAAACGACTTGCTGCTAAAATATACATTATATATATATATATATATATATATATATATATATATATATATATATATATATATATACCTGTACTTACTTTACTTCAATTTATAAGGACTTAACGCTCTCTCACTGCATTGAGCACAACATTCTGTCTCCGAATTGCATATTTCCCGGCTGTTTGAAGATGTGATAGATTTTGATAAAAATTGGAATAAGGATTCTAGACATAAGATTTAGTAGCATTATATTTTGATTTTGATCTTCGAAAGTCAAGTATAAAAAGGTGTAAAGCGTATCTGTTCGTGGAATTCAATTTACCTGAAACAGGTATTTTTCGAGGCGATCGATACTCAGTGAATGGGAAACTGTACGGCGAGCGAGTTATAATAGAGCAATATTTGCAAACTCCTTAACCACACTCCCCGCAATCCTCCTCTTGCTTAAATCGATTTGAAGGAACATATCTAAAAATGACTAGAATAAACATCAGGATAAGCTGAAGACTGGTGTTATTTCGGAGTTTTCCTTCACCTATACAGCTGACCATACTCAGGTTTGCGAGTCTAGTCTACTCTATTATTTAATACTAGCTTAGAATCGGATAAATATTCACACCTTGTCGAATAGTCTGAGAGGGGGTCACTTTAGAGTGAGTTCCGCTTTTTTACTTCGCGCCCCTGGTATTTCCAGTTATTCTCACATCTCAATACTGACCCGACTCAACGTTGCATAACTTCAGTGATCTCTAAGAGAGCCGACATTACAAAGCTTTAAAGCCTTGATAAACTTTGTTTATATTGCAAAGATGCACTTGGCATCATGTGCAGTGGGTTGCATAGTTGCAATCCATACAAATAAAAGACTTGCTTCAACTGAGAAATATTTAACAAAGATAAAAGAAATCAGTCAGAAATGGAAAATATCTCTTATTTGTAGTGGACCACCCAGAACACGATTTTGCTACTTTCAAAAAGTTAGTGTTCTTTTTAAACGGATGTTTATGCTGACAGCTAATGCCTCCAAAAGTTATGGTATTACAGATAAGAGGCTTTCTGTTATGGTTATGCCCCACTTTATTTTGTCAAAAATAATGGCTGGCTAGATCAGCCATTAGGTTTTTGATGTCCATAGATTAAAAGCACATAAGCATTTCTAGTGGATGTCTGTATGGTGCCATGAATGTCTCTATATATATTCCAGCATACAGGCAGTTGGCCCTCAGTGTATCGCACGGTCAGTTTAATTTTCTACGGTCTGACAGAGAGTTTGGTTTTTGAGTGTCTCACCGCCAGGAGAAGTTTGTGTGCCTCTCAGAGAGATAGAGAGAGAGAGAGAGAGAGAGAGAGAGAGAGAGAAAGAGAGAGAGAGAGAAAGTCAAAGAGAGATGGACTCTTGGGTTCCTAGTTAATGGATTGGGTGCAGTTAAACCTGTGTTTTTATTTGGTCGGGCTGGGATTCTTCTTTTGCAAATCAGTTGTGCAGTAGAGAAACAGGAGTATGATTGTCAACTTTTAAAAATAGGCGGAATAATCATTTTTTTACAGCAGTGCATGAGACTACCCGGTTTACACTGCAGCCGATGTCAGAATTAAACAATAACCTTGGACCGGTACAACGAGCGAAAGATTACGGCCTGTGCAGAGAACGCGTCCAAGTGCGCGTTCACAATCTATCTGTAAACTCTACGATTCATTTTTAAAGAGAAGAAAAACGAGAAGAGGAAGGTTGAGATTAAGACAAAGAGCAAGGACGATTAAGAGAAAATAGAAGGGACGAAGAACAATTGGAAGAAAGAGAGAGAGAGAGTGTGTGTGAGTGTGTGTGAGAGAGGTAAACTAAACAGCTAAATCAAAATAGATCTGGTCGAGGATACGTAAAATGCATCTCTAGTATCTCTCTCTATATAAAATGCATGCATATGTATATACATATATATATAATATACAGAGCCAACTGCTTAACTAATGAACGGAGTATTATTAATTTTAGAATATATATTTAAGGCCACACAGTAAGTAACACGCACATATTATTCTTCTGTTGTAAATGTTAATATTTAGCGGGTGCATATATATGTAATTAAAAAGAAAAGAACCGATTATTATATATTATAGAATATATATTTCCGGTAACACGGTGATAGGCACACAATTGTCTTGTATAAACCTTTCTATTAAGGAGGTGCGATTAAAACTTACAATTAGAAGTATACAAAAATATAATAGAGAAAATAATTGCTCTACATTGTCCTTTTAAGTTCTATTAAGTAATACATTTTAAAACGATAAGCACACGGTAGCGTCAATAATATGTATGTTTTTAGTAAAATTCTAAACTATTTAACATATCATTATGAATTATTGAATATGTATTCTCGGCAACAGGCTGATTCGTGTAAGCACATGATTAGTTTTTATGAAAATTTTAGCATTTAGGAGTGTGCCATCAAAACTGTACACTACTCCTAAAGAATAAAACATGAACATAATTAATGAGACGAGTATTTTGCTAGTATATATATATATATATATATATATATATATATATATATATATATATATATATATATATATATATATAATGCGCATGCGACCAATTTTTGTTGGTAAGTCCCTGTTCGAGTTGAAGACACTCCGAAAGTAATTAGGCGATCTGTATGAATACAGCTACTAGTCGTCATGGTGGGTAATGTGGATCACACTTATTTTAATGAAGTCTGTTCAAATGCTTCAAAGCGGTAGTCCTGCTGGAAATCCTTCGTAAACACTCAGAGACCTCGCATTCTAATACAAATTTCAAGTAGTCTAATTAATATTTTCATAATTTCAGTTTCTTAGATATATTTTATAGTGTTCTTAGAGGACACAATATAAGCACAACTTCCGATTTTATAATTCAAATATTTCTAATTTGCATGAATTTTGATTTCTTTGTTATTTTTTTCATTATTAAAATTGCCGTCTGATAAGTTCAAATAAATTCGTTTAAAGTCGACACCAATCGTCTAATACGTTGCGTACGCCTTAAGCGTCACAAATTGTCTCATTAATCTATGCATATTTTATTTCATGAAACATTTTTTGCATTTTAACTCTTTTCACACAAGCTTCCTGTTTAGTATCGGGTATTCTGCAAGGTTATATTATTTTTCTCTTTGAACAACTACGTTCGATTGACTCAAGATTTTTTAAGTTGTTTCAAAAATAAAAATGTAAAAACGAATCTCTAACCTAAGAGGTCCCACACTGTCTATCCGCTGTCCCATCGCCGCAATTTGGCATACCTGTTCTTGTTTTACAAGTACTTCAACGAAATAATCACATATGAACTTACTGTACTTATACCCTCACAGCGTAAACAATTCCGACCAACAGCAAAATCCCACCTCTTCACTATAGAGGCCCCGATATATCGGAAAGCTTTCTACTCTAATAGCTTATTTGCTCGGACAGCTTACTCTTAGAATTCCCCCTTAATTTCGTGTTTATTCGACTGGATCGACGGGCAGAAATTTCAATGTAATATGAACAAGCATCTTGCTACGCAACTTTCCACTTAGGATTACCCTTATAAATCTGGCCCATAATCCACAATAGCCCTACGTCTACGCGGCAATATGCCTTGTTTGTGGTTTACAAAAATTGTTCCTCAGTTTGTCACGATTCCTCTTTAAATACCGAATTCGTCGGTGTGTCACGCTTAAAGATGGAATATCGTGTTTATAGCTAAACCCGGTTATTAAATGCGTGCATATTATGAATAGCTCTTTTAATTTAGTACTTTTTTTATTGATTGGTAACTGGCTAATTTACTAAATGACCGATTAATAAAAATTACCCTTGATAAATTTACTAACGTTTCGCTAATAATGAATCGTGGCGGTCTTGTTCTTGGATTCTAACTTTTGCTGATCTCAACGGCACCACCGTTTATTTTATTCAAGAAGGTCAGTTACCGGTAGCAATTGGACATGCGAATCGCGCAGAGTGGGTTAAATCGGTTACGAGAATTCCCGCCATTTTGGCAAGAAGAACTATCAGTGATATTGATTTTGCAAGCACGTCAGAATAAAAGAAAAAACAAATCGCCAAACAGAAAAAAAAACCCAGCAATTGCTAAAGGGTTAATTCGAAGCAATAAAGAACGAGAAAAACTGCTGGCAGGACACGGCGGATATTTTTATGGTTTTTACAGATGAAGATGTATCTCGATGGTAAAAGACGTGGACCATACGGATCGAAAAAAAGCAAAGAAGATAAAGAAAAAGTAAATTCGTATGAATATGAATGGTACTACTTTGTTGATCAGTTTGATTGTTGTCAGCAGACTTGCAGGAGGGATCACGTTATGGTTACCAACATCCCTAAATGAAAGCTGTATTATGGAATCGACTGGATTCGAACTTGGCACACTCAGTCCTTGTCATTATCCACTTAACCACCGTCATTCGCAAAGAAGATGATGCTATCTTGTGTAGTTTTATTATACACACTAGTTTCGTCGTCTTCGATTAATTCCGGACACCCATAAGGCTTATTTGAAATAGAGGATGTATTACTAGAAATACATCGGAACAATACAATTACAGATATCAGAAAGTGAGATGACTATTCAAAAGGTTCTCACTGTGTTAAGTAGGAGAGATAAAGATAGAAAAAGAAACAGAAATACAGACAAATAAACATACAGAGACAGATAGAAGAGGGAGAGAGAAGGTGGAGAGACAGGATTTTGCCGTCATTTATGCTAGGCTATTACATTGTTAGCTCGCCTCTTCCATTTGGGGTTTTGGGACGAGCACAGTTTTTTTTGTGACCGCTCACTCGAAGCACTGGCAAATATAAAATAAGTGGCTACAATTTACTTTTAAAAAATTACGTCAGGTACTTAAATCCGCTTACCCGCTTGGGTCATCTGTTTGAAATCGGATCAACCAAGTATTCCACCAGCTCTATCGTTCATTCCGACTACCAAAATGGAGGCTTTCATTATCTAGCACTCTCATACAGACCTAGAATTCATAAAACTACATGATGCATAAATAAACATTATAAGGTTGTATAAGCAAGTAAAAAAAGCCATTTCTATTTCTTTGACTTTTAAACTGGGAAATAGAGCTAACTAAGTGTAAGTAAAGTAAATCAGCGACCTCACACTTTTGATGGCCTTGTGCCTAATTTGTAAATCAAATTCTTTAGTTTATTTGTGAATTAATTAATTGTAGTATGTATTCTGTCTTAGGTCAGTGGAGAAAAATAATCCTATTCGATTGAGGCATTTAAAAAATGTTTTGACCCATCCGAATTGTCCCTTTAAGGGAGTGTTGGATTTTCCCGACTAAAAAAAAAAAACAGCATTTGTCTAACTTTGCCCTCGGTGGGAAACAGATGAATAGGGACCCTGAGAGGATTTGTTATTGAAATTAGTGCAGTCTAATATTTTGCTTATGGACCGATTTGGCTTATATCTTGTCACTACCCGCCCCCTAGTACTTGGTAGATTATTAAATCTAGTGGGTGAGCCGGCTTCCTCAGATAATTGGAAGTTTTTAGGGAATATTAAATTCACGAGCGGTCCATAGTCTCATGTATATCCCGTTCGGGGAAATGGCGACGTTAGATTTTGCAGTTTTTTTAGGGAAGTATCGCCGTCCTTCCATATACAGCGCCTGGTACTCCCAAATATTTACCCATCTGGTCCTGGCCCGGCTCAACATTGCTTAACTACGGTTATTTAACGAGAACCAGTGAGTCAACAGCATTATGCTGTATGTCTTGGCGGTGTACAATAGAGCATATGTGAGTGTGCACAGGTGAGTTATAACCAAGGAATGTTCTTAAAATGCGTCCGTTCAATTTACGCGTTTAGTGATGAAAATATTATTTGACAGACCGTATGACAGACCTACGGACAGACAAATCCTTTTTATACAGATGCGCCGAAGTATCTAAACATGCGATTTCAAACGTAAACCTTATAGATCGACGAAAATGTCATGTCAAATATAAGCGTGACAGATGACTCGACGAACAGAGCATATTAGATCAATGCTTGGACGCATCTAAAATCGGATAGCAGAATTGGGGAAAAAAAACATTTACTTACCTTCTAACGAGGTCAGAATAAGATACAAAGTCGGTTTTTAATGTCGGGAAAATCTAGCTCCTCCCAAAAGGGCACTCTGGATCGGAACAAAAATTTAAAAAAAACTCAGTCTAGAAGGATTTCTACTTCACTAACCGAATACAGAAAAGATGAAGTGTAGTATCAGAACAGATACTACATTTGCTCCTAGCCAATAGGTTGAGTTTTATTTTTAATTACTAACTGAACATGTACGTTTTAAACAATATTTTACCTATAAAACCAGTGGACTAATATATTGTCCACGTAAGATCAAATAATAGTTCGACAGCAGAGTATAAGAGACATATTTTTTTATTACTTACAGAAAAAATGCGTTATAAAATACATGTCGACGTAAGCTCTCAGGGTTGACAGCTATTTGTTATAATTGATAACACAAGTACGAAACAAACAAAAAATGAAACAACATGAGATTGATTAATGAATAACGTGTAGTATCTGCTCTGATGCTACATTCCGTCTATTTTGTCCTCGATTAGTGAAAGAAGAATCCTTTTAGACTGAGGACATGTTTATATTTGTTCCAATCCAAAGTGCACCTTTAGGTGAGCTGGATTTTCCACACATTAAAAACCGACTTTGTGTCTACTTTGCCCTCGTGGGGTGGCAAGTAATTATGTGCTTGTGGTCCGATGTGTTGTTGAGGTTACTCAGGGTCGTATCCTGGCTGATACTACGTGAAGCGTGATCTTATATGACGTGAAACTCACTTAGTGTAATATCCTACAAATAATAATTAGGATGGAAAGAAAATTGAAGGTGAAGCATAGTAGAAAGAAAAAATAGTTCTAAAAAAAATATTGATAAAATAAAAATAATATTGATGAATATAAAAAGAAAATGCTTAAATACTATGAAATTATACATGATAAGATGAGATTTTAAAATTCTAAATCTTATAATGTTGAACAACTTTTATCTTCGAGTGGCCTTTAGGTCTTGATAAGTGGTGACTCATTAGTAAAAAGAGAAAAAAACACAAGGAAAATATAGACAATGTAATAAAAAATAAGGACTATAAAAACGAAATATACGGTATGAAAACATAGCAAAAAATAAGAAAATTCACAGTGAAATAATATTACAAAGTAAGGCAAATAATTAAATTATCTATATATTAATACGATAGCGTGTGTGATCGTGTGTCACGCTTCCGGCAAAAGCTCTGCGTATGCGTGCCGCACCTAGATTTTGAAAAACATTTAACTCGCCTAATTTTCGAAACATTATCTAAGTATTTCTATTTGGCGCAACGGCTGGCGACGTAGTATTTTTGACTTCGGCCCGACTGGTTTATAGTTCAATCCCAACCAACCTCTAAGATTTTTTTCTACATTTCGAAGGGAAGGGGAAGTAAGGTAGGGAGGAGACGACCGGGAAGACAATATTAATACAATAGCGTGTGTGGTTTTGTGTGTCATGCTTACATCAAAAGCAACGACCTTCTGAATCTTTGTATGCTACTCATGAATTTGCTTGACCTTTTGGCTAAGATCAAAGTGTAGTATCTGTTCCGATGGATACTGCACTCCATAGACTGGTATTGTCTTGGCCTTCAAGGCTTGATTTACGTCGGTCTATGGGTCTGTCCTGTGCAGTTCTAGGAAGTCCACCCTCCCAGGCTTCGCCTCCCTCTTTGGGGAGGAGTAAGTTTATTGCTTACTGCCTGGGGATCCCTTACCGGGGAATGCCAACGGGGCTGCCCAGGCAATTTTTAATGGCCAGAGTACTCACCTTCTCAAGCGCTGGCTTTTCAAACCCCACTTTCTCGACCCGACCTTGGGTCACATCTTACTTGTGGGAGTAAGATAAAACTGGCCTTGTGCCTAAATCCTGGAGATAGGTAAATAAATATTTATGAATTGGAGCCAAATTTAATTTAATCGAAAACATTTACAAAGTAAGGTTTAGTCGTCGAAATATTACTTTCACTAGAAATATTGTATATAAAAAAGTTTTATAAATTGTTTCATGTATTGTTCATTTAAAAAATATATATATACAAGTCCAAATCTTATCATATTTTATTCAAACATTTATAGGTCAGGAAGAAGATGATGAATATTAAAAATATCATTTCGTGTAATTTACACGGGTCCCGCTAGTAAATGTATTAAAACAAGAAAATCAATTGAAAACTTTACTACAAATAATTCATATACATATCGGAAAATAAGTATTTACTGGGGAAATAGATATCAGTTTGGAAACAAAGTAATGTCGTATTTTTTTTACTTCATAACTTTGCAGTCTCCTAAGTTTTACACAGTTCTAGATTTTTTGATGAATTGGTGTCTTTATATCTGGCTTTGCCTTTCAGATATAGTAATTAGTTGGAAAATATTAAGTTTAACGGTCTCAGCCGTCAAAAAGTGGATATTACTGAGGAGCATCTGAGACATTGTATGCTCTATGAATTAGAAGATGGACACTCAGCTGCAGAAGTTACAAAGAATATTGGGATTGTCTATAGGATAAATGTTCTGAATGATCGAAAATGTCAACGGTGGTTTTCAAAAAATATTTCTAGAGACTTTAACCTGTCAGATCTGTGACGTTCGGGAAGGCCAAAATCAATTGATAAAGAAGCCATTAAAGACGCTGTGGAAGCTAATCCAAAGTTAACAAGCAGAGAATTAGCTCAACAATGCAATACAACCCATACCACAATTATTTCATACCTTCACGAGTTAGGAAAAATGTCAAAACTTGGACTCTGGGTTCCGCACGATTTGACCGACGCTCAACGAAATCAAAGATTGACTTTTTGCACATCTTTGCTTTCCAGTAATCATCGAGATCCATTTTTGCAAAGAATTGTTACTGGAGATAAAAGAAATGGGTTATTTACAAGAATACCCAATGCAAAAGACAATGGTTAGACCCAAATCAAAGTCCACAGCCTGTTCCAAAACAGGGACTACACACAAAAAAGGTTATGCCTACTTTATAGTGGGACATGCGAGGACTGATTCATTATGAGTTACTAGAGCCTAATCAAACAATCACAGCAGTAAAATAATGTTCGCAACTGGATGATCTAAGAATTGCTCTATCATAAAAACGACCAACATTACTCTATAGGAAGGGTGTAGTGCTTCAGCATGATAACGCGAGATCTCACACAGCAAAACTCACCCAGGTCATGAGTTTCAATTTGGAAGTTTTGCCTAATCTGCCTTATTCACCTGACATTGCTCCATCCAGCTACCATTTTGTTCGGTCGTTGCAGCATCATTTAAACAATAAAATTTATAAAAATGACAACCAACTACAAAATTACCTAAATTTGTTTTTTTGCTCAAAAATCAAAGAATTCTTTTGAAGGATACATCAAGAAGCCAGTTGGACAGAAGTCATAGAAAATTAGGGAAATTATTGTAAAGATTAAAAATGCCCAAATATGTATGTTTCAGACGAAATGAATGTGTTAGACAAAAACGGCATTACTTTCTTTCAAACCTGATATTTATAAAATATTTCTAAAAAATGTTTTTTCTTTTAAAATTCACATGTGAAAAATAGTTAATTCTAAGTTTCAAACAAATGATACATAGAATTTATTCAATAGATAAAAACAAATAATTGTTAATTAATAAAATAACCTTTTTCAAAACCACTATGCAGATATCAGGAAGTTTCATTAGAGGCTCTGTTGGCTTGACAGGCCGAGAGCAGGCTCAATGCGTTTTCACGAATAGTTACGATGTAGAAAAGCTCGTAAAGCCAATTTATATCACGAGGGTGTCCGGTGTCGTTAAGAAAGCATGGCCACTGAAAAATGACTTGTATACTTTAGGACAACAAGATATGCCAAAAAGGAAGTCTGTCAATAATGAATGATAGCTTTAAAAATAGTTGTAGACAACTTTGAAAATTGCATTCAAAAAAAGAAAGAAAGGAACACGATACGAATCATACTGAAACTAAACTTTATTTGATATTAATTTTTAAAATATAATTCAAAAAGAATAGTTATAGTGCGCATTGCTTCTGCGTAAATAAACATGTTTGATGGATTTTAAAGACTAAAATTCGTTTATCATTTTGATTGTAAACAATTTGAAAACAATTTTCTTTGCCTATTTATTAAAATAAAAACATGCAAAGTCAATACATCGACGATTGAATATTTTTTTTAAATTACAGTATCGACATTTGTGTAAGTGTATAGATATATGTAATTACGTGTGTATACGAATTTCTCAATCCAGATGCATTTCCCCATTCACTGCTAAGATAAACTGTAGTATCAGAACAGATACTACAGTTTAAATTATTTATTTGCAGAAAATATAAAAATACAATTTAAATTTTAAACAAATGAGGCAAAAAGCCATCAGAATTGTGGGTGTGGAATATCATTGGTAATCCTCTGCCTATCCTATTCTTTGCGAAAGTCATTAGTCACCACGATACCACATTTACCCTCGTGTTAAAACCCCGAATGTGTTGAAAATTTAAATGTTATTCATAGATATATACATGCACCAATTCATTGAAAGTTATGAGCGGGACAACTAAAAACAAAGAAAAACGGTTCGTAAGACCCTCCCAACATTTTCATCAAAAATAGGCAGCCCACAGTAATTAAATAAACTAAAAAAATAAAAAACAATAAATAATATAAAAAATAAGAACAATAAATAATTAAAAACTGAGTAAATAATTAATTTTGTAAGTGTTATCAAAAATGCAAAACTATTTGAAAATAAATCTATAAGCAAAATTATTTTATTGTCAATTTTATCTGTCCTGAAATAACATTCTTAAAGTGTTAAAAAAATCAATGTTTTATTCGTTGTTTTTTTTTCAAGCATCAAGCATCAAAAACTGTTTTATTACACACATAACGTTTTTGTATACAAAAAGAGACTAGTTTGATCCGAATTTCTAGTTGATATTATTTTACGACAGTCGACTTTTCTATAAAGATAGGTTTGTCAACCATCTTGAATTTTAGTCAGATAATTTTTTGTAATAGTTTTACCTTCAAATCACTATGAGATTTCCAACCATAAACACGCATGAATCAAATCATCCGCATGTTTTTCTAATTGAAAATTAAGAAACACTGTTGGCTATGTATTGCAAATATATTGAAATGCTAAAAAATAATGTGGGCTATGTATTGATATGTATTAAAATATTAAAGAAATACTATTGGCTATGTATGAAGATGTATAGAAATATTAAATAAATTCTATTGGCTATGTACTGCGATATATTGAAATGCTAAAAAATACTGTGGGTTTGTCATGTATATGTATTGAAATGTAAAAGAAGGTTTTGGCTATGCATTGAAATGTATTGAAATGATCCAAGAAATACTGTTCGTTAAGTTATTGAGATTTATTGAAATTTTACAGAAATATGTTGGCTATGTATTGAGATATCGGGATTTTGATACTACTGTCAAAGTAAAATCCAACACATACTTAAACTAGTGATGATATTAAATAAATTAACCAGCACAGAAAAGAAGCTGATCAGTTGTTGATTGATGGATGTTAGCAACGTCTTTCTGACATTAATAAAAGGTGTATTATTTGGATTATTCGGACTAGAGTTCTCATCTGGGATGCTATTCTCACAATGTTTCGGTCGATATAATCTCCAACCTTCTTCAGGTGCGTATTGTCGAATTCGGGAATTTGAAGAATGTTGGAGGTTACATCGATCGAAACACTGTGAGATTAACATCCATGGTGAGAACAGTAGTTCGAATAACCCAAATAATCTAAATTATCAATACTCATCTAAACAAAAACTTGGAACTAATGAAAGGTGTTTTAATTAAAAAAAACTAGGCTTTTGAAAACTAGAAAATACATGAAGCAATTCAAGAAATCTTACCTGAATTGATGATGAAAAAAATCGCCCCAAAATGAAAATAATTCAAGAATGCAATAGTATTGTTCGTTACAATCGGAACCCCATAGAAATTCCACAGCGCTTGCTTAATAACTCTGTATAATTTACGATTTTAAATGCTATTCCTCTAGAAATAATAAATGTCTGCCAGGGTCATTATAAGAAAAAATGATTGTCAGTGTCAGTTTAATATTTTTTAATTAAATAAAACGAATTGTTTTTTGTTTTCCTTTAAGATATTTAATCCCAAACAGGGTAGGTCGCCACTGTAAACGTAAGGGGCTACTGAGAATTAGGAAGTAGGTTTTGGGTGTCATCTTAAGTTGGGAGGTGTGCAGCGAGATGTATGTTTACATTAGTTCTAAACCATTGTATGTCGGTAACGTCGAGGAAACAGGGAACAGAGATGGAATTCCAGAGGCCAGCAGCACGAGGAAAGAATCTATTGGAGTAGAAAGATCTTCGGCATCTGGGGACCTCCACAGTGAATGGATGGAACCTAGCTGATTGTAGCGTTGTTCTAGTGTATTTGCGTCGAAACGGCACTAGAGCAACTAGTTCATCGGAGCACAATCCATTGAAGTATTTGTAAAACCAGCACAAGGATGCAAAATTGCGGAGATGGGACAGGGGCTGAAGCTTGGTCGATAGTAAGGGACCAATTAAGTTGGCGACTCTTATTTAGACTTTGTCTAAGCGGGAGAGACTAGTGGATGATGCACCAGCCCAGATGTGACAACAACACTCCATACATGGCGGATGGTGGCTTTGTAGAGATACGGGATAATGTCAGGTGTGAGAAGTTTACTCGCACGGTATGCCACTTATTTATTTAAAATTGTTGCAAGTTAATGCCTTTATAACAATAAATATTCTTACCGTAAAAATAATTGTCAGCTAAATTGTCATTCAAATACATAAAAAATAATATTCAGCTAAATATTTTTTCTAATCAATAAAACGAATGTCACTGAAATAGATTTATTTAAAAATGTACTATTTTAGTCGACAGGACAACATACTATGATTTGTGAAAATGTATATTTACCAGCTGAACAGATAGATAATTAAGACGTTGTTTAATGCAGGTATCAAAGAAAACTCTTATATAGCTATTGCGGCGACTGTATACTTTCTCTATTTCTGGGGTTAGGGTGACAATCACTTACATAGTGGGATTGGTTAATTACAAAGTACATATTCACTTGAAAAACTGCATGGTCAAGCATTACATGGACACCGTTATCAATCAAAGAATGTATTAATTTAACAACAGCCACATATATATAAATAGTTTCTTTAATCTACATAGTATAGGTTTTATCCTTTCGGGAATCGTCAGTGTAGAGTTGATTATTTATATCGGTTGATGGAACACGAGTCATACCTCAAACCCAAATTCCGACGTCTTAGCCCACGCAGCCACTATCAATAACTCGGTAAATCAGCAGGAGATTTAAGATTAGAACAGTTTTGCACCACTTTTATATCTACTAAAGATTAAAATCAATATATAATAATACTAAACCTCATGTCTAATAATACTTATTTAGATTTTAATTCGAGAACATGTCTAAAATTAAAGCCTTATGCGTAAGGAGTATTAAGGAGAAATATCACTTAATTGGTGTCTAATGACTATGGAAAAAAATCCAAACCCAATCTGAAACATTTAAATTGTAAAATGAGATTATATTATACCCCCAACCCCCTTTAAAATACTCACAAAAAACTGAAATTATATATATATTATTGTAGAATTTCATAAAAATTGGAGGTATCTGAATTTTCACAAAGGGCTTTCATGCCTTTGTTATCCAATGCATAAAAATACATCTAATTAATTATAAAATTCATAGTGATCACTTAATTAGTTTAAGAGTGTAATCTGTATATACAAATATATAAACATAAAAACATACATAGCTGTATAAAGATAGATATATTGGGTTGGTCAAAAAGTTTGTTCGGTTTTTATTGTCATGTTTCCGGCCTATTAATTATTGTTTTATATTCTTATTCTTTGACTCCTATATTTGGTGGGGCGAGTATGTCGACGTTAGTGTGAAATAAGCCTCCGAACGAATATTTAAGGCATTGTAATAGAAGATTAAGCAGAACACTACCGACATCTAGTGTCTTTTATTACAGAAAAGGAGAAAAACTACAGAAACTTGCATAAAGATATGCCATGTGTATGGGGAGAGTGGTGTTACAGAACGGGTGTGCCAGACATGGTTTTCTCGATTCCGAAAATAAATTTTTACAGTGAGAGATGCTCCACGCTCTGGCCGATTAAAAATGATCGACAGTGATCAAGTGAAAGCTGTAGTTGAACAAGATTGCCGTTTGATAACCAGACAAATCGCACACATTTTCATGATTTCCAAACCGAGCGTGGAAAATGAATTGCATCAACATCCACGAACGAACTTTTTGGCCAACTTTATATACACTATTTTCACATGAAAAGAGAGAAAGAGATAGATAGATAGATAAAAGAGATACAGAGGAAAAGAAAATTAAATTAGTCTCGTCCTTATTGAAACTCTAAATACTTTTACTGACATGCATTAAAATGCATTTCATCTGCTAAACTTGTGTATTAAAATTACGTTTTTGCCTTTACCACAAATCTGACGTTGGAATCTAATTCAACCAAGTCCAAGTCAAACGGAAAAGCAAAGAAAACTTCTTTACTTCGATTTTGAATGGGTCTTAGGTTAATAGAAATAACTACAGCAACACTAATAATGCAGCGTCTGTCACGACCTGACCATTGTAAGCTTTGTTTCACATTCACAATGACACAGTAGAGTTCGTTTTGAATTGCTTTTCCTTCTTGCCTTGCAAAAAATACAGAACCAAGGAAATAAAAACTGAGAAAGGAAAAGACGAAAAAGATTAGTCGAATCTGCATTGTCTAATCGCGCCTCGGTTTTCTCTATCTGACAATGCCATGTCTACACGACTAATTGGTACATGAGGGCGATTTGATTTGAACATCCTCAAGACTATCGATTCATAAAAAGAATAATAAGGTCTAATTTTCTAGAGACCTTAACGAATATAAATTGTTATTTTACTTAGCGATTTGCAATGAATTGGTAGACAATGTCAGCACTTTGACGTAGAATCCCGAGCTAGTTCCGGAAATAACCGATGTCGTTTTTCACACATTTACACCATATTAATATGTTTTTAAAATAGTTTACACGTTGATCTCTTGCATGTGATAAAAAGATTATTTCTGCTAGTTAGTATATTCTACGAGCAGGAAGACCATAATGTGTTACTAAGCTCATTACAACATATTGATTTATTAATACCATGTGTTGCCCGGGATTTAATGTGTTACTAAGCTCATTACAACATATTGATTTATTAATACCATGTGTTGCCTAGCATTTAATGTGTTACTAAGCTTATTACAACATATTGATTTATTAATACCATGTGTTGCCCGGGATTTAATGTGTTACTAAGCTCATTACAACATATTGATTTATTAATACCATGTGTTGCCCGGGATTTAATGTGTTACTAAGCTCATTACAACATATTGATTTATTAATACCATGTGTTGCCTAGCATTTAATGTGTTACTAAGCTTATTACAACATATTGATTTATTAATACCATGTGTTGCCCGGGATTTAATGTGTTACTAAGCTCATTACAACATATTGATTTATTAATACCATGTGTTGCCCGGGATTTAATGTGTTACTAAGCTCATTACAACATATTGATTTATTAATACCATGTGTTGCCGAGGATTTAATGTGTTACTAAGCTCATTACAACATATTGATTTATTAATACCATGTGTTGCCCGGGATTTAATGTGGAACATCATATCCTTTTGTTATTAAGCTCATTACAACATATTGATTTATTTTTTACCACCCCGTTTCACTCCCTAATATAGTCAGAAAAAAACTGAAAGTTTAAAAAACTTTCTAAATGAGTGTCATATATATTGCCTACATATCATTAAACTCAGATATAGATATTGGAAGTTTAAAGGAAATCCTGTCCTTATAGCTAACTTAGAGGGGCGCCATTGAAATTCGGCACATTGAAAGGCACGTAAAAATTCGGGACCATTTCTATTATGTGCCCCGAAAAACTTCATACATATGATTTATATTTCAACTTTTACAGGATGTTCTCCCCTCATAGGCCTTTTAATTGGGCACATAGAGATTCGAAACTATTTACATTGTCTTTCCTCGAAATTCTTAACATATGATCTAAATTTCACCACAATAGAATATATTTAAAGTTTTGAAAAGAGTTCTGCAATGAATGCGCTAATATATTCGGCACCACTTCTATTGTCTTCCCCGGAAAATTGTGTATATAAATACATGTTTAAATTTTATTTATTTTCTACAACCTTTCTTTCTATAGCGAACACGCATATAGTTTTACATTTATATATATGGTACTATAGCATGCTATCACATAAATATATTCGTCATAATGCCACTTAGTAAACTAGCATAGGTATGTCACTTTTATATCATATATATATATATATATATATATATATATATATATATATATATATTTTGATTTTATTCCATTAATTGCGACAAAACAGGTTTTGTTTCATTGGTGCGAGTAGCTACCAACTCGTCGGGCGAAAGGAATTCAAATGGCATAAAATTTTAAGTTCACTCTAACGGGAGATTGAAAATTGAAAATACATTGGAGGGGGAGGGGGATAGAGTTGGGGCTTTGTCTATAACGGCGACATGGGACATGAGAGGGGAGGGGGGGGAACTCCAACAAGTCGTGTTTCAAATTATTACGTGGGAGGTTTTGCACGTGTCAGTGCTGTGTCAATCTCAATCTCGGCCGGGGTGGGAGGAGGGGGATGGGGCGACGGCCGGAGTGAGTTAAATTTAAAATGAGAATTATGGTTACAACCGTCATTCTCATTTTATTTTAATTCTAATAAGTAATTATCATGTGGATAAAAATGTTTGATAATTTTAATTTAGGGTATTAATTGCTACTTTTGCATTTTATTTATTTTATTTTAATGTTTTGTTTACTATTTGTAGTGAATTTTGTTGTGATTATATTTTTTTTATTTATTCCCTCTACTTTTTTTAAATATTTTTTTATTTTTTATTTTTTTAAATTGTGATTATATTATACCGAGATCAATACTAGTGGAATCATTTTATAAGAGAGGTTTTCTGGTGTTACCAGTCTTATCAATAACAAAACCGATTATGCCAATGGTAACGCCTGCCAATCATGCCTACGGTAGTCGCAGTGATAACCGCCTTATGTAAAAGCCTTAATAAAAATGAAATAAAAAATAAAAAATAAATAAAGATAAATATAAATAAAATTAGAATAAAAATAGAAATAGAAATAACAAGTTTGTAAGAATATTAATGATAATAACAATAATAATAATAATAATAATAATAATAATAAAAATAGTAATAATAATAATAATAATAATAATAATAATAATAATAATAATAATAATAATAATAATAATAGTAATACTGATAAATACCGCCATCAATTACCATCTTGTTACTTGTGAAGTCATTGGGCGAAATAAGTCGACAAGTGATGGTAGGCTTTTTTAATTCCACTACCAATGACAAGGACTAAGTACCAGTTAATAATTAAGTGTTCAAGGTAGTGATCGAGGGGTTAAGTAATTGAGATTAGTCTAAGTGATATCAGTGTTGATAGCTGTCCTAGTTATGGGTTTATGTTAGAATTGGTAGTATGGCTGAGAGGTTATTGAGGCTGTGCATTATAGGTAGAGATTTGATATTATTAATAGAAAACAAGAGACATCTATCAACTGTAAACATAGTAGACTCTACCTCCTTAGCAACCCACATACCCCACCTTAACTCCACACCAACCCTACTTAACTTCAACATAAAATTAACAGTTTTTTGTTTTTGTTTTTTACAAAAATGAATGATAACATTAAACCCCCACTATACACTACCCCAAAACACACTATAACCCCCTACTCACCCACCCAAATTTACAACCCAATCCCACCCCAACAAGTCATGATGAATCTATAAATATATAACCACCCCTCCGAACTACCAATAATATCAAATCTCTACCTATAATGCACAGCCTCAATAACCTCTCAGCCATACTACCAATTCTAACATAAACCCATAACTAGGACAGCTATCAACACTGATATCACTTAGACTAATCTCAATTACTTAACCCCTCGATCAACCTGTTTTGTCGCAATTAATGGAATAAAATCAAAAAATATATATTTTGCTCTGAATTTTCATTGAGCACTCTCATAAACCCGGTTTCAACTTCCTTCGGATTCATACCCCCTGGATATTTGTAACAAGTTAATTATATATATATATATATATATATATATATATATATATATATATATATATATATATATATATATATATATATATATGTATATATATGTATATATATATGTATATATATATGATATAAAAGTGACATACCTATGCTAGTTTACTAAGTGGCATTATGACGAATATATTTATGTGATAGCATGCTATAGTACCAACAAACAACCCTGAAGAATTTTGTAAAATGTATCATTCTTTTAGTTTATTGTTTGGTTTTATTGTGAATATTTCCTTGTGCGAGATATGATAAGGCCGAATGCTGAAATGGAAAAACATGTGCTTGAAGTCTGGAAAAAAGGGCATAAAATAATTTGATTTCTGCTAATGTGGAATTTCCACTTGCAGAATATTTTGGTACACATTAATAAATGTCCTTTCAAGATATTTTTGAGACTGACTTGAATGATTTTATGCAGTATTATCTTCGAGCAAGAACTATTAGAGCATCATTCGCCGCCGGATCTAAGAAAAAAGACAACAGAATAAAATTGAAATACAAATAAAAACCCGAACGGATATACGTAAGATGCGACAGTTCAATCTTCGCGTTTAGCGATGCAAATAATATTACAAACTTGTCTACATTTTCATGAAAACACTGCCAGATATTGGTTTTTGTAATCACAGTCTCCGCTCGTCCGGTGTAATAAAATGTTGAATACTTATATTTAAGAGTACAGAAGTCGCTTAGATGCACGAAAATGAGTGTGCATATTTAGATAGCATATCTGAAATGCTGCATAGTTATCTAGAACCGATGGATACCTGCATATGTAAGCAGCATCGATGGGGAACTGCATATTCACTAATAATGTATAGGAGTCTTTATATTAATATGATATCGATTTTAGTCTGTATATTGTACCAGAACCAATAGTAGATCTTATATTGAACCAGTACTCATCAGTACCAGTAGATTAGACCGTGAAAATGAGAGAATATATGTCGAATCACAACCGATGCTTGTATACTTATTCAACCAGTATTGAAACTATACTATATATGAACCGAATACCGATGGCAACATTCTATATTGAGCTAGTATCGCAGCTCGGTTTAACATTGAATCTGTCCTACTTAAAAGTTGCATATTCACCTATAGAATATTATACAATGAACAAGTAACACTGCAAAAGTTTGTAATGAACCAGTACATATACGATGATACATATCGATTCAAAATCTTTCGAGTGTAGACACAAGTAGGCAGTATAATGAACAAATAAATGAAAATAAGAAATGGAGCATTAAAAAGACAAACCCAGCGAAAAATTGTACCTAATTGATCTATGCGCACTACTTCAAGTGTCTGCTAGTATTTCATGAAATCAGTGCTGTTACACCGGCCGTTCTTACACAGGAGAAACTACACCGGTTGTCACTATAAATAGTGCGAGTCACCAGAGACACTGAGAAGACAAAGCACAGTCTTGTAACTGTCTAGCCAAGTGCTAGTCACTTTCTTACTTTGTTAATACACTTATTAAACCAACCCTCGACTTGACTTCCTTTATTTATTATTTACTGTTGGACAACTTCACAACAAGTGCCAAACGTTGGTAGTTCTAACTTCAGTCTCGATTCGTCTTGTATGATACCATTTGTTTTACGTACTTTTATTCAGACGCTTATTAACTAGACTGATGCGCTGTCTGCTAATCTCTGTATTTCTGTATGCGTGTTCGTCGTGGATCCTAACTGTGGACATCGATACAGAAATTATATTCTTCGGAAAGATCCTTAACATCTCATACATGGACCACATTACCAATGCGGAAGTGAAGAATAGACTCATACAAGCAGTCGCGCCATACTGACTACTTTAAAAAAGAAAAATAATGAAGTGGTACGACCATGCCACACATTCATCAGGTATCGTAAAGACAATCCTGCAAGAGCTGTATCAGGAGAAAAAAAGGATGTGCAGACAAATAAAGATATGAGAGGACAACATTTGAGAATGGACATGGCTGGCGTTAAGTAGCACTCTTAGGAATGCAGAAGATCGAGTAGGTTGGACAAAACTGGTCGCCGGCTAATCTTTGACACCCCAACACTCATCCAAACCACGGGACAGATGATGAAGCTGATGATGATTTGAGAGTACATGAATCACTTAGATGCTAAAAACTGATAAATCGATCAAGATCAAAATCACGTAAGGTTTAAGTACATTTCAAATAGTGAGTCATCTAAGTTAAGTCAGTTGACGAAACGCAAAGCTATCAGACAGATGACAGTGCTGAACACTTGTTTTTTTTATTGTCGCTTGAAATGAGGACATTATAAAGTAAGCTCCTACGAACGTATAAAGCAACTCAAAAATTGACTCGTGTTCTTTTTTGTATGGTTAATAATTTAATATTATTGGGATGCGTCGTTCTTTGTGTCACTTTAAAATTTTAATTCAGCTACCAAAAAGAATGAAATCGAAGCTGGCAATCCAACCTTGGTTTAAACGTAGATTACAGATAAAGCAACTAGACAATCACAGAGAAGTATCCATATACATTCAGATCGAACGTGGCATTATTTAAATATTGAATGACGATATGATATCATGGAAATCAACGCTTTACCAGGTATAAGAGATGGGACACTAAAGATGTCATCATATAGAATGGAACAATTGATATATACTAAATAAAACAGTTTTACAGCAAAACATTTTTTTCTGGAAGTAATTAATAGACACATATATTTTAAACGAAACACATATATATGAAAAAAGTAACGTTTTGATATATGGAGTAGGAATATATTAGCATTTGGTCAGCTCTGAGATAAGATTTAGTCCATCCATCCGCCTATACAAAGGGAGGCAAGAACGCTTACTATAAATTACGTTGACAATACTTCTAAGACAAATGTCGTTGACAATATTTCTAAGACAAATGTCGTTGACAATACTTCTAAGACAAATGTCGTTGACAATACTTCTAAGACAAATGTCGTTGACAATATTTCTAAAACAAATGTCGTTGACAATATTTCTAAGACAAATGTCGTTGACAATATTTCTAAGACAAATGTCGTTGACAATACTTCTAAGACAAATGTCGTTGACAATACTTCTAAGATAAATGTCGTTGACAATATTTCTAAAACAATTCAGACCTGGAGGGATAGTAATCGTAAGGTTCTCTGTCGTAACTGAATGGTAAATTAAAACATGTCAGACTAACAATACAACAGTCATTGTTCGGCTGACGCAACAGCAGCTGGACACAAAATGGTGGAGAGAGAATGTAAATCGTTGTCGTCTGATTTGAGTGAATGTCGCACGATAAAATACTATTTTTCTCAACCCTTTGAAAGATAAAATGTGTTATAAAATCTTATCGGCGTTTGCCTAGAATTAAAAATGTGTTCACGTTACAAATATCATATAGAATGTAGTAAAATAATAGGAAAAGAATATAGGATTGGTTATATACGAATAATGTAAGCAATTCTTCGTGAGCGATGGTGTTATTGACCCTGAATGCCGCATTGTTCGAAATATGTGACTTCTGCTTATTAGCTGAGCTGTTATTCTGATATGGCCTGAATAGTACATTTCACTACGGTATGCGTAAGCCTATACAAATCTCGAATTTAAGATAAAAATAGAAAGGTAAATAAGTATGGCTTGGAAACTGTAATAGGAAATAAAATGAAAAACATAAAGAGTGAAGCGTATGAATAATGTAAGCGATTGATATCGAAAACACTGCGAAAAAACGACAATCACAACTTTAACGATTAAAACCTAAATTATACTAAATTGGTTTACTAACACGAACATCGCTGTACTACTAAATTTACTCTTAACCAGAAACATAGAAATACTTTATTCTTTGTCTAACGAACCTACAAGTAAGACAAATGTAACAGAATATTCATGCTGTATACAAAACATTACTTATAAAAGTTTTACAAACTGAGACAACCATTAAACTCTTTTTCTGTATCATTTTCATTCAGTTACATTTCGTTGGACATACATACATTTTGCTTAGTTAGAACAAGTTATATTTTAATGATTTTATTTTTTAAACAATTGGCTATTTATATTCGTTGCGTATTCCATTCATATTATAGACGCAGTTATCAAGATATTTTTTGTGTGGTAGATTTTGTCGATCAACACTCGAACATCGTACGCAACTGACAGACACGCTAACCCGCAATATAGGCCAGTCCCTGACAGTTTTCACTTTACAAGTAACACACGAAGAACTATAAATGAGCTATTCAATGTAATAAATAAACGTAACTATGACATTCTCTAAACTGATAAAAGAAATACGAACAACAATAGTATTTCTCTTTTACAATATTGATTCATTTCTTTCATAAGTTTTTGTTTTGTCGATTCCGACATTGCCAACTTAATGTTTAGCGACGGACTGTTTGGCCTCACGCGAACAGCCGTCAAACCGGTTGTCATAATAAATAGCTGTGATACATCAGGTTGCCAGCCAATTGGAATTTGAAGAGGTTATGTCATTTGTTTTCTTTTTCTAAACTATAAAAATAAACGTGAATGTTTAGAAGCTTCCTCGCATCTTTATCTGTCAGTCGGTTTGTTACGCTTCAGTTTTTCCAACATATCTTAACATTTAAATAACTACGCTGTGAACTTTTATGGCTGCTATTAAACTGTCTTGCCTGGAGCAATTTCGTTTCGTACGGTGAGAGACAAAGCAGGAGCTATTACATTTCTGCAAGACATTTGTACTTTTAACGAAGCTCGATTATGTGATATTGAACATTTCACTAAATTATTTTCAAAGCATTCTTTTTCCAATAAATTATTTGCAAAACATTCGTTCAGTGTCTTCTAACATAATCGTTAACTCAACCGTAACTAGCACCCACTCGCACTTAGATTTAGTGGTAATAAATGTTAAATGCCTTAAAACTCTATGATAACTTTGAAATGAAGGAATCGTTTTACGTTAAATTTATATGCGAAACTTTCCCTCACACTCTTAATTCTAAAATAATAAAATAATCGCCTAAAAATGAAGAATCTTATTTTATTTTGGGGAAATGGTGATTCAGCGAAGGACGGTAATCTACAAATGTATCAACAACATCTTGGTTTCATATTTTCATGGTAAAGAATATAAAGTAACACCGTAGTTATCAGTATAATTATTAGGGCTTTTGATCACATTTGGAGGAAGAACCCCTCCATGGTTTCCTTCCACCTTGTTTTGTCTCTAGCTAGGCGTGGCCTCATAGAACCCAGTCGTCATTCGAAGTCGTCTCTCCACCGGGTTCTTGGCCTTCCTTTTGATCTTTACCATTGCCCGTATAACCATAGTTATAGGCTATATACATCCCCAAGTTAACCGATATCAAATTGCTTCAGTCGAAAAATCTCTAAAATACTATTTTATGAAAATTAGATTGTGCTAATAGCCAGTATTCACTACCCACTATTTGTGTTTGATTGATAAACGAGTGTTTACGTTATTTAAAGATACGATTTTCCTCATAATGCCTTCGATTTTCTGCGGCCTGTTAAAGAGCATTAAACAACGAGGATAAATCTCGTAGAAATTGGAATCAAAGAGAGAATTTACATCATACAAATAAAAACAGTTTCGACGAAGACAGTCGAAATATTAAAACGGAATCTTTGAATACGAAAATCACATATCCAGTAAAGTTCAAATCAAATAATACTGCGAAAACACAGCGAGTAATATATGTGGCACATATTAAAACCAATCAAACAAATATTGTTTAGATCTATAATTTAAACCTTGCCACTCCTGCAAAAAATCAGAGAGGAAAACACATAAAAAGTGGCTATGATGGACACATTGTAGAGATGACGGAATCTAAACTTCGACTGGAAGGGCACGGAGAGTACAAGAATTTTGATGATATTTATAATTACTCAAATACCATAGAAACCCATCGAACGTTATTAGCGAAAACTAAATGCTAAACGGTTGCTGTGCGAACACCGAGTTAATTACAATGGTGATCAAAAGAATTCGATTGTAATGGACTCAAAGGAGCACCACTTGTTTTAGCCAGTGATCGATCACTGGTCCGACTCGTGTGAGAACTCATAGTACGTAACTGATAACATTAATGCAATCAAGAGAGATGAAAAAGATGAGAGATAAAAAATACCTGAACAATTAAGACCACTTCTGTAATTTACTATATTCTAAATGCGTTGAATCATCACGTTGACACACCGCTTTTCGTTAGATAACCGAAGTGGAGTACCATTAGGCCTGGCCAGTACAATATGGGTAACCAGTAAGGAGTACTAGGCGCTGTATTTTATATCCCCTGACCGGGATATACACGCGACAGGAGATCGCATGTTAATTTAGCATTCTATAGACCCTCTCTCGTCCGGTTGAAGCCGATGGCGACTAAGAGCGAATACCACCCTAGGTATTATCGAATATATATATATATATATTTAAAACGTAATGCCTGTGTGTATATATGTATGTGCACGTGTTTTTGTGATGTTTGTATGCTCCCTATAGGAAGAAAGATTAGAGAATCTACATTAAATCTAAAAGTGTATTCTCATGTCAAATTTCCAGAGGAATACAACGACAGTGTTACCAAATCTCTCAGTTCATCCTTAAGAAGTCTATGAAGACATAATGATCTTAAAACTTTAAATATACCTTATTTTGATGAAACCTTTAATCATATGTATAAGATTATCCCGATAAGAAAATGGGAATGGTCTCGAATGTCTACGTTATGTTCTATGTGCCGAATATTTACGTGTTCCCACTACTACGTGACCCATTGAGAAAGAACATCTGTAAAACGTCAAATACGTATATCCGATTTTGATGAAATTTAAACCAAATGTATGCGACAATAATACAGAATTTTCCAACATAAACGAGAAAAGGGAGAAATATAAACAAAGAACGTAATATGCTGTTATGAGCATAATTAAAAAGTACATAGTAGTGATCCTCATTCAATCCCGAGCAACGCCGGGATTCCTGCTCATATATATATATATATATATATATATATATATAATTATAAATGTTCGTTTATCTACATACGTATATGTTTCATCCTTCCGCAACCTCTATAATTATTCAAGCCAGTCGCAGGATTCGAAATCACGAAACACCAGTCATTTTTTTAACTCAAATTCCGACGCTTTAAACCCTACGGCCAACAAGTTCAAATATATTTATAAAATGATGTTCAAAACCATTTTTTTTTCAAAAGTACTTAATACAAAGTAGAGCTTTATAAATATATTTGGTATAGAAATTAAAAATTTTCTACAGAAATCAATTCCTGTTTCGGTGCTATCATTCAAATATACAGGGCCACAACTGACTAAACAAAGTACATAAAAAGACAAAACAATGGGTTGAATCTTTATCTGCTTTTAACGCTTTCTCAACGCAAATGTCGACATGAAACTCATAAGAATTATTGATCAGCGTATCCTGGGGAGTCTCTGTATTAGCAATCTGACATTGACGGATTTCAAATATAAACACGCGACACTGTCTTTAGATCCAATCAATACCAAAGCATATCTACACAACAATTATTTTGTTTAATAAATATTTGATTTGTAATATTATCATTTGCAAATATACTTCACCATTGAATATGATAGTTGTAAATGTTCAAAATATTAAGAGAAAATATTTTGGAATTACTAAATATTTATGAAACTATCTTATGATGTCGTAATAGGCACACTTCCTCTTTCTCTATTTCTCTTTCCCTTCTCTTCATCTCTCTCTATTCCCCATATTTACTCTCTCTTTTAATTATTTACATCATTCTATTCCTCTTAGTGCTTCTTTTATCCGCCCTCTGGTTACGATATTCGCCCTTCTACCATCTAGAGGGTTTATATAGTGATGCAATGTGCGCACGGTGATAAAATAAGGCAAGCAAACCAGCACGATAAAAATATCATCAACGTTGCAGTAGTATATAGATAATTTATTTACGTGACTATATATCAATTTCCTTAACTACGAGATGATTCCGTCTATCCTTAGAGGAGCACACCTTGTATAAGCTCCACTATCTGGAAGGACCTCACATGACGACCCTTTGATTTTAATTTGAAAAGAACTAAATCTATCCGTATATTTCACAAAACACAAGCCGCTTTCTATCCGCGATGCAGAAGATATGTGAGCATGGTATCAAACAATATCAATCAGATTTTTAAAATTGCATTTTATAAGATTTTCTAAAGATCCAAATGCATCATGTACTTGTGCTAATGCAATCTCTTTCCTTCCTTGTTGATATGCCTGTTCGCCAAATATCGGTGGTTTGTAAGTCCTGCAAACAGGGGGACACTGTAATCGACATATGTGCCTCAAGAAGGTCATCTGAAAAAGTGTTCTCGTTGTGCAGGCCATCGTCGCTCTATGGCAAGTTTAATTTTATTTCTTATACAAGACGGCATGATCACGTTGACACACCGCTTCCTGTTAGATTACCGAAGTTAAGCAACGTTGAGCCTGGTCAATACTAGATGGGTGACCATTTAGGAATACCAGGGGCTACATGTGGACACCTAGCTATGAGCAAATGGCGTAGCCAACCCGCAGTGCCTAGCCTGACGACTATGGCAAAACATATTGAATGACTCTCACCAATAAGGTGTCTGAAACCAGATAGGGGTTCCTCCTCGAGGAATGATCAAAAACCCTAATGGTGATGATCATGATGATGATGATACTAGATCACCTGTGACCCATGATAGATATTTTAAAAGTATACTTATTAGTGGTTTGAAAACTTAAATATTTCTGATTTGCATGAAGTGTTAACACCAATAATGCTTTAAACACCAATTAAGAGAAAAATCCCAAATTTCGATCGGAATGTTTTAAAAGAGTGTTTAAAGTAAATAAATCCCCCCCCTCTTTAGAATTAAAATATCTCCGATTTACATGAAAGTTGAATAATGGATATGAAACACACATATTCCAAGATCTTATCCGTAAGTATTTGATATCAATTAAGAAATATTCTAAACTTGTTATTTTCTTTGGAGAATTTTAATACACACTTGTGGGATAGGGTCGTAACCCCATATTTTAACACACCCCGCCTTTAAAAATTCAAATATTTCCAATTTGCATGAAATTTCAACTATAAGTATTAGATGCCAATTAACTGTATGCATTTGTCACATTATTCTAAATGTAACATCGAAAGGTTCTACGACATTAAATCAAATTCCTACATAATGAAGCAGGAAGAAGTCGTTTTCTTTTTAGTTTTTAGTCATGAGCACTTTTCTGAAAACCCTATTTTATGATTACCCACCATATAATGTTGTAGCCCATTAGCCCTCTTTGTTCATTGATAAATCTCTATGAGGACATTTTCCATTAAAAATAATTATGTCTCTAGCGAACCAGATAAAATGGCTTCCCGATCTTAGTCTTAGATAAATTACTCGAGTTAAATTCTTCTAATTTGGCTCGATGAGACGCGGGCCTTTAGGCGCCATGTCGACTTATAATTATTAAATGATATCGATCGGCCATTCGCCAGGATTATTAGTTTAAACGGTTAGCCAATTAGGAAAGAACAGAACGGAGCACAAAAATACCAACATTAAGTTATTTTTAGACGCGTCTTATCATCCCAAGCCGAGGCTATGTCCGTCGCTTCGTCCATCGCTCGGTCACGCTTCAGTTTGAAATCTATCTTTATTTATATACTATTAAAAGTTATAATGTGTTTTGGAGTTTCTCTCTTCGTTCGCAAATAGAAACATGTGATTTGTTGACAAAAATGAATAGGCAGAGTAAACATAATTAAGGCAGTAGTTTTACGATGTCAATACCCGATTTCCAATATCACGTAACCCTAAAGCATATTTTAAAACTAGCTATGTGTTTTCATAAATGTAAACATATTATCATAACATACGAATGGAAAAAAGGAACATAAATATATGTTTTTTAACTTAGTGACCGTTCTATGATAATCCGCAAAACAGTAAACATAAAAGGTATTCGGTATTTGTTCAAAGCCAAGTTTTTTTTAGCTAAAACATTATTGCTAATGTATTTTGCCAATAAAACAATACGTAAATACATCATCGTAGTTACTTTCTCTCTAATTAAAATATAAAGTAGCGTATTTTTTAACCACATTTCACAAAGCTTTTTTTAGTGCATACTATAAAACGATAGAAAATAGGTAAATATACAAAATCGACATTCCCAGGTACTGTACCATCACCGCTCAAAGACCGGGTATGAACTAGATCATGTATTCAAATAAATAGTAAATAGAGTTTGATTTATTGAAATTAAATTTAATTCATAATATATGTTCACATCGTTTGATATATTATCACAGATGAATCATTTCAATAATCTCCATTTTAATGTAGAATTAGCAGAGCCTATGCGCCCCATCGTAAGCGGCATAAGATCGCCTGCTACCACGCAGGCTTTTAACGAAAATTTGTCTACGTTTTTCCGCTAATTTAACGATGATTGCATATTCTTAGAAATATCAGTTCTGATATTAATTAACACATCTCTATAAAGGTATGTGCCCGTTTGTTCGCCCGTCACTCTGTCACGCTTTGAAACAACATGTTTTAATCACTGGATATGCAGATTGACTAGACGCACATTCAAACATCTCTGAGATAGACGCATCAACGCACATTTAGAATATCTGATCAGTTTGAAATTCCATTATAGTTGGTCTGTAAAGCTTAAATACCATTCTCGTTGGTCTGCAACAGTTAAAGTTTAAATACCATTTTCGTTGGTCTGTCAGGTTCAAGTTTGAAATACCATTTTTATTGGTCTGTCACGCTTAAGTTTTAAATTTCAATTCTTGTTGGTCTGCCACATTTATGTTTGAAATACCATTATTGTTTGTGTGTCACGATTAAGTTTGAAATTAAATTCTCGTTGGTCCCGTCTGTCACACTTAAATTTGAAGTATCATTCTCGTTAGTCTGTCACGATCAAGTTTTTAATACCATTCCGATAGGTCTGGTCTGTCAAGCTTAATTTTGAAACATCATTCCCGTTGGTCTATAATGCTTAAGTTTAAAAAAAAAACATTCTCGTTCGTCTGTCACGCTTAAGTTTGAAATACCATTCGCATAGGTCTGGTCTGTCACGCTTAAGTTTGAAATATCATTCCCATTGGTCTATCAGGCTTAAGTTTGAAATACCATTCTCGTTGGTCAGTCACGCTTAATTTTGAAAACCCATTCCATTTTGTCAGTCACGCTTGAAATGGCATTTTCGTCGCTAAATACATAGACTGAGTGGACGCATCTTCGTAATATCCGCTTTTGTTTCTTTCGCCTTTGCTTGGCTTGATTTATTCTTTATATCCACATTTCCATACGATTATTGATAACATCGATGTTAAAAAACGTATCCAATCTGATATCTTGCCCATTCTCAGCTGGGAACTTATCAATAATCGACTAATTAACTATTATACCTGAGGTACTATACTTTTTATGCAAAAAAAACAGGGTAATAAAAAATGTCCGACTATATTAAGATACTAAATATGATGGAATATTTCTTGGAAGTCGTCTTCAACAATGGAGCCGAAACAAATCAGCGTGTTTTCGTTCATTTTTATAGTCATAAGAACCTAGTCGTATTTATATATTTTAAATATGAATTCCCTTATTCTATTTAAAAGTGCGATAAATATTCGATTAACAATAAATGAAAACTAATAGACAGCATATTTTTCTAAGTTTTGTATAGGAGATAAACACATAGATTAAAAAAGAGCGTGTCAGATAGTCGTATTAATGCAGATATTATGCATAGCACCATTAGCTAATAATAATAATAATAATGATAATAATAATAATAATAATAATAATAATAATAATAATAATAATAATAATTATTATTATTATTATTATTATTATTATTATTATTATTATTATTATTATTATTATTATTAACAGCAAGCAATCTGGGACAAAACATCTCGGAAGACGAGTAGTGCAAGCGAATGTATTTATTATGCGCGCACGTGACCAACGCTGAATATAACACCCTTTTCTTCACCGTAAACTGTAAATACAGGAAATAAATCAGTCTTACAACCATGTTCTAAGAAACAAAACAAAGAAAATTGGAAGAAAACGAAAACTTAAATAGATTCAGAGAACTCTGGTTTGCTTATCTCTATTTAACCAAGCTACTTGTCCCAGAATGACCAACGTCCAAACGCAAGCTCATCGGACGTCCGAATCCCATGCTGGCTGATTTGAAAAAAAAATAGACCACGTCTGAGCAAGCAGGCAGTGTTGAGGCAAGACAGTTTCCCGTGCGCATGTCTTCCGGAAGAGGACGGTGCTGAAGACAAAACGTCCCCTTCCTGAATTTTGACCGGCTAACATAGAAAACTCTTGCATTCACACTATTATTATTTTGTGTGACAGGAGGGAAGTATATATATATATATATATATATATATATATATATATATATATATATATGAGGGAGGATATACATATTCATAATATTTCAAAGGCTATTAGTGGAAATAATGCAATAGCTCAGAGGGAAATTGACCCCGGCGCACCGAGCCCACAGTTCGGGCATGTAACCATTAGACAACGCTTTTCTTAGACTAAAATGTTATATTTTAGATGCTACCAAGCCTACTGAAGAGGAAATGTAGTAACTTCTTTGTCCTCTGTGAGAATAGGAGGCCTCCTCCTCCTCCTCCTCCTCCTAAACTGGGGCAGGTTCATCAATAGTCCCTCATTATAGGTAGTTGGATGTCATCCATACAAACAAGACTTTTTGTTTAACTTTCCATGTGAAACTAAGTAAATGGATTCTTCTATGTTACACTATTTTCATTTTCTCAATCTCTCTTGTTTCGTTACAAAATGTACTCATAGTTTTCTTATGTACTCATGGTTTTGTTTTCCACAAGGCAATAGTGAATCCGCGCAATTCCGATCGGCAGGTTAATATAATGCATGTCGCCACAGATGCATCAATGACAGAGAAATGTAACAATTACATTATCAGAAGGAAAGCACACACGACAGTTTTGCAGTTACATCTTAACGCACCTCTTGAAGACAGTAATCAAATTCGATAGGACACAAGATTATTAAAAAATAATACACACCTATACGCATATATATATATATATATATATATATATATATGTATATATATATATATATATATATATATATATATATATATATATATATTATGTATTTATAAATATACAAAATCAAAAAAGCGATAGCGAAATAGAGAGAAAGAGAGAAAGAAAGATATCAAAGAGACACACATCAAAAGTGCATGGTGATTAGTAGTTTCTCTACATCAACTATATCACAGAAATTGAGCAAAATAACATATAAATATACCATATAGTGCAACTATATGTATGACTATATATATATATATATATATATATATATATATATATATATATATATATATGTATATGTATATATATATATATTTATATATATACACATATTATCAAATGTTTGCAGAATTCAGTCAATATTAGCTCAATTACATATATTGAGCACCAACATATATAAAGATACCAACTTATTAAACTATATTTATAATTTAAATCACGTTTCAGAAATAAAGTTCCTAAAAATTATTTTTCATGCCGGTTACCAAAACGTCTTAATGAAACATATCGGAAGAAATGAAGGGAATACACATAATAGAAGCCTTTAAAGATTGCCTATAACATTGTCGACATACAAAGCAAAAAAAGTCACTAGTATTTATAAGGAAATCTGAATGGAAAATAGTCTATCTTTAAGAGAATTATGGTCCAAATAAAGTCATGTTGTCATACACATATGTGAATAATAACATAACTTCATGTTGGCCATGAAGGCGCGTCTATAATAGAAATCTCCCCATTCGAAGGTGTAAACCCTGAAACACTTCGATGCGATGTGATGGACAATAAGCCTGACTTTAATATTAAGCGTTTTATTAGGTTAATTTGCGCCTTCAGTTCAGATTTAGGTGAAGTTAGCAAGAATACGTTATACCGAATCATTTCTAAAATTAAGGATGAAGTAAATAATAATTCCTTATGGATTTTATCTCGTCAGGTGATTGAATGGTTCTCACAGCATATGCATAGTTTAATAATCTTAGGTTTCGATATGGGTGCCTATCATCGGTCCTATTCACCAATTCTCCTGAAAAAAACCTTCAAGACGGATAACAGATTTATAAGCATCACCCCTACTGAAATAGATCTGATTCTCTTGATAACAAATACTGGAAGAGAAGTAACACACGTTATGATTTTGACATTAAAATAAAATAGACAGACTCGGCGTGGATTACTGACCTGGTCTTTCGTTTGAATTGCACAACATACATGTCCAATCTTTGGTAGATGGCTTATACAGGAATTATGTTGTTTTCATGATTAGAAATTCTGACTCTTCACATGAGAGCATTGAAAACAACAATACAGATTATTTAGACAATATACCCTTCGTATTACCATTGACATTAATAAACTCATTAATTTCAAATATGTTATGCTCGATCTTAATAATAATAATAATACTTATTCACCTGTTCATGAAGCTACTCTATCTCTAAATTATGTGTAAAGACATTCTATTCACTCGTATTCTGTAATTAAATCTATTATATCTAATATCTGCAATAGAATCTATAGAAGACGGCAAATATTTTTAGATGAGGGTTGATAATTTGTAGAATTTGGTATACAATCAACCTACTGTTCTCATCTTGGGTGTTTTTATCACAACGTTTCGGCGCATGTAACCTCTGACCTTCTTCAGGTGTACTTTATCAAACTCGGGAATCTTTCTGTCGAACTCGGGAATCTAGACGGAATTTCGAACGGATCCCTTTATTAAATTCACGGGGGTAGCATGCTCTCGTTCCATCTTCCATGACCAGGAAGAAGTCTTCAGTAATTCACAATTCTTCTGAGGATTGAGCCTTCAATCTTCAAATGACTGCCATATAAAACTGATATCCACTGCGCCCCGGTTCTTTGCGGCAATTCTAGTATGAATTCTGGGAGCCTTAAACCTATTCTTGTTTTTTGATCTAACTACTTATAACTATAGATCACTACTTATCTATTATTTATAATTATAGGTGTACATATTGTATTGGATTCTATACTAGGTCTGCTTAGCAAGTCATTGTCGCCTAACATATGTGCTACTTCTATAGTCGTGTTACTCTCCACCGTTTTTCTATATCTATAATTGTTACTTCATCCCATAAGGGTAGATGGTTTCACTTTTCCTTTCATATGTAGTCAGCCATACTCGACTTTTCGATTCCTCTACGTATTACGGCTTTCCGGTGTTCTTCTAACCTTACCTTTAGTGGACGACATGTCTTACCTTTGTATACTTTTCCACACTTACATGCAATCGCATACACACAGTTCTTAGTCATGGCGTTTTCCATAGTGGGTTTGACTCTCACGGAATGCTTTCAAAGAGTTGAGTTGCCCCTGAATACTGTTCTGATGTTATATGGATTACATATTCTTTGGATTTTTTCCGACAAGCCCCTCATATAAAATATACACACTGTGATGAGTTCTCGGGTGGTGTCCTTTGGTGTTGCGTCTAGATTTGTTGGAGTTGATGTTATGCTCTCTTAATAGTTGTTTTGGTGGAGGTTTCTCTTAAACTATCCATTTCCTCTTGATATGTATTGTTGTTACTACATATTGTCGTTGCTCGATGTTGTAGGCATCGGACAATTCTTTTCTTTACATTATATGGATTGTGGGATTTGAAATTTAGATATTGTTTAGTGACAGTTATCTTTGGATACAGAGATGACCTTAACCCCTGGTCAGTGTGAGTTATCAGCACATCTAGGAAGGATAATTTGTTGTTATGTTCTTTTTCCAGCGTGAACTGTATATCTATACAGATGAGTGGAGAGAGTTCACATGGTCCAGTAATATTTGAACATCCTCCCTGTGAGGCCAGAGTATGAATGTGTCATCTACATATCGCAGTACAGTCATCTGAAAGTTGAAGGTTCAATTCTCAGTGCAGGCGATACGAAGAATTGCGAATTACTGAAGACTTCTTCACAGTCAACGAGAGTATGCTACCGCCGTGGATTTAATAAGGGGGTCCGTTCGAAATTCCGTCCAGATTCCCGAGTTCGATAATGTACACCTGAAGAATGTCGGAGGTTACATCGGCCGAAACGTTGTGATAAAAAACACCCAAGATGAGAACAGTAGTCCGATTATACCAAATTCTACAAATAAAAATATATTTACTTACAATACAGTACGGTTACATATATGCTAGATTTGAAAATAAGAGTAGATACGTATGTGACGAAATGAAGATATGTTTATCTCTCTCGTCCTCTATCTGCTGTCCCGCTCTCTCTCTATGTGTGTGTGCATGTATTTCATCTGCTTTGATATATAATTGCAGTGTTGTACTGACAGGTGTAGTTTTGATTTAACTATATATGTGTACGTATATGTAAACGGGTGCATATGTAGGAATGTAAGTGTGGATGTAATTATACATATGTGGACAGCAGCGTAAATTTGTGTACATGTGTGCGTGCATGTATGCATGCTTGCGAGTAGTTGCATACATATAGTTGTATATGTGTGCACGTATGTTGCTGTAGTACGTGTATGTGTCTTTTCGTATGCTTACATCTATATGTGTTGCGTGTAGGTAAGTTTATTCATACCTACATATGTTGATGAGCTTTTACATATGTACACACAAGCCTGTATATTTTATGAACGATTTGTAAATATACGTGTGCATATGTGTCAGTTAGCGTGTGTGTATGGGAGAATGTATATATATATATATATATATATATATATATATATTTATATTTTTTTTTTAAAGAAGGAAAGATGAAGATAAAAAATTGCATAAACTACATAAAATTACATAAAATTGATACAAATTTTATTACATCGAAAGTTCAGATGCAAGGAGTTACATTAATCCTTAAACCATTGTTTTTCAAAGATAACACTTTTCTCGTCAGAGGATAAAATTCGGTAATGTGGTATTTATAATAAATAAATATTACCTAATTCCATTTAACTTTGAAAAATTGAAGAATAAAAAACAGAAACGGTTGTGGATAAAAAATAAATGACCGAGAGGGAGAATAGTAGCAGTATTGAGTAGCCATTTTCGAAGACAAAAGGGGACGTTATGGTGTAGATATCAAAATAGCAAAAAATTGTAGAAGAAAAGTTTGTAGATATAGAGAAAGTTCTTAACATTTTTACAGGGTTTCAAATGAAGAGCGGAAGGTTAAAAAATATCTCACTTGGTTCGTAGGGATTCGTGTCTCCGTTTTGTGTATTGTTCAGTAGAATTACAAGTACAAATCCTGAACTGGTATTTTAAATATCCAATTCGGCGGATCCGAGGCGAAGATTGTCTGTTAAAAGGCGCTATGTGGCAAGATTCATAGCTGCTTCAAAAGTGTTCATATATGATCTTAAATATTCGGCTTTTGGTAGAAAACTCAACCGACTAAAGAGGACAGAACTGGATCCACCGAAATAAGTTGCAATAATGCGTACAGCTAATGATTTAAGGGTGTGTGTGAAGGAGTTGGTGGGGTAGGGGGAGTGGTAAAGTCTATAAATTCAAGTTTTACTTTGGAATTGTGAGCTAAAACCTTGTTGGGTGTGTCTGTGGGGTGGGGGAATTCAGCTGCTTATATTTTGAGGTGGAAGAAAGGTTTTCTGGGTGCTGGGAGGTTAGCAGATAGAGGAAATATTGTGAATGGGATTTATGGATAGCACCAATTGATATTATTATTATTATTATTATTATTATTATTATTATTATTATTATTATTATTATTATTATTATTATCAAAAGGAAGAATATTACAGGAGTGTAGGTTTATTAAATAAATGTGAGTGTTTTAATTTGAAGGCAAGTCAGGTTATAATTTTGCGTAGAATAATATAATATTGAATTATGTTAACTGATTCAAGCGGGATTAAAAGGTGGAATTCTATTATATATTATATATTATATTATATTAACTTATATTACATCATATTAAATTATCTGACTTTTGTGGAATTTTGGAGTGGCCTTAGGTGTAAGTGCTTAGAGAAATAGAGGGTATATTTAATACGTCAAACCTTCTCGAACGATGGGGGAGATGCATATGGCATATGTGTTTAGGGCAGCGACTGTACAAATCCCCCCTTACCCATAAATACGTGTGCGTGTCAATTATTGGCTAACAGAGTCAGATCATTATATGCGAGATACAATTTGATGTTATATAGAGTATACCTCCAGGGGGTATGACTAACACTGTAAGCTTTTAGTATTAGGTTAATATTTTTTCTAGAGGGGTGGGTGGGGCAGTAGGGTCTATCTGTAGTGGAGGATCGATGCTAAGAAGTCGTATGGTTGAGTAATTAACTATATGCTTTGCTATTGGGTTAAAATTAACTCAAATAGGGGAGTGAGGACGATCTAGATATCTAGGGGCACGACGATGTCAGGCTATGTGTATTTATGTGTTATGGGGTAGGGGGTGTTCATTGGGGTTACAAGCTAGGCGTATTTAAATCTGCTCTTATGTTGGCATCTGGAAATTATCTAATTTCTTGAATTCATGATGTTTTTCTCTCTTGCATCTGTGAGTATCATTAGTGCTTCAGATGTGCATAGGTGGCAATTCTTTGAGCCCGGTGTGTAGGACTTTGATTTTTTTCAGTATAGACCATTTTAGGGAAAATTGGGTGTTATTTGATTTAAAATCTTTGATTAATCTAGTTAGAGAGGTTTTGTAATTGGTGTTGTTATTGAATGAGTACGTATGGGAGGAGATTCTGGATTTTATAGATTGTGAGGTCGAGCCTATGTATGTATATATCCAAGGGTTAGCAATTCTGTCAGTTATTGGCTTGCTTCTGGTTGTGGGCATCATAATGTTGCTATGCTGGTTCGGGTTTGGATTTCTAGAGTTAGGTGGGTTGTGGGTCGGGGTGATGGAGGTTCGGTGGTATTGTTTAGATCAGTTGTAAGTAGTGGTAATTTGGTTACGGTACATGTATAAACAACATCTCTGTGTATGCAGTTATTATTCAATGGGCATGTTTACTGGTTATGGCAGTTACAATTATTAGTTGGTTTATCTGGGGTAATGATTGATTGGGCGCGCTTGATTTTCTCATTGTTAGTACTTATTAGGGTTTGTGCTATGTTAGTCATTGTGGAGTACGATATCTTCATATTGCTTTTATTTAGGATGGTATTGTATTTGTGTGGGTATCTAAATTAATTTTCAACTATATTGAAAAATTCCCTAGGGATATTGGTTTTAACATTGATATTGTACGGGGGGGGGGGTTAAACCAAATATTTTTCTTTCTCCTTAATCGTTTGCATTTATTTTCAGGTTGGTGGTTACTGTTTCCCTTATATTTGGTGTTATTTAAGTTATTTGTGTTCGTATTATAATTATTATGTCTATTATTGTAATTACTATGCATCTGTGTCATGTTGTGCGTGATTATATTGCGGTGTGGCTTATGGTGCGTGGGGCGTTCTTGTTTATAGGTTATCTTTTCTGGATATCCCGAATTAAGCAGGGCATTGTTGTAAAATTAGAATTTTGGTCGAATATTTGTTATATATATGTTCATTTATGTTATTCATTATACATTATTCTTATTTATATTTATTTCTTTATTTAGGTATTTGGCGGACTTATACTACTAATACCCCATAAATCATCCAGCAACCCTTACAGTAAACGAAATCTACGCATATGAGAAAACTAACACCATTCTCCCACCCCACTTTATTTTAAAGCTAACACCTCACTCATTCCAAATATGCTCCCAGAGAAACCTGTAATCAGTACATCTATATCTTATGGGATTTCTTAATGTCTCCTTTTTAACAAAAATCTCCAAACTACTATTTGCTATCGGAAGACACATCTTTTGCAGTGTTCAACAAGCTGGTTACTAACTCCAAATTTCTTCAACAAATTGTAGTTTATTTACTAGACACCTTTAATAAATTGACACTACAGTCATATATATATTTGAATCCCCACTATAACAGCTGTTTTGTTTTTGACGGTGACTTTATCTTTTATTTTTTTGTGTATAAATGTTTCATAGTTAAATGTTGCCGATAATATTTACAGTTACATTACCGGTTTTTATCATTTGATTAAAAGAGTTTCTTTTTGAAAATCCATAGATTAAGGATATGAAACATTTTGCTGTGAACTTCTGATGTTTTAGTAAATATTGTATCTATGCTATTTTATAATCTCATCTTTCCTTTATTGATTTATATATATATATATATATATATATATATATATATATATATATATATATATATATATATATTTACACGTTTTCTATGGATTTTCAAATCTATGACTTCATAAATAGCGATATACAAGTTTAAATCTTTATCCGTATCTTTTTAATTTCAATTCAGAATAAAGTCCGGCTATCATTGCTGAGGTATTTTCGATCCTTTAAATACATGTAACCTTCCGTATACATTATATGTCCTTTCAACACGTCTTACAGAAAATCTAGGAAAAAACGAAAATCTCGTTCTAGAGAAACATCCACTGACAGAAATATATCAGAAATATATATATATATATATATATATATATATACTCCGCTAAACCCGATGGGATATACCTCGCCAGTATTTGCACTTATACGTCTATAATTTAATTTTTTACATAAATTATTATCGTTTTTAATTATCTAAATAAAAAACCCACTAAAATTGATTTTTATTGAGAGTGGGGAATTTATTCAAAATTTATTTCACAAAACGTGGGGTTGTCTTACTTGCTATATTCTTTTTTGCTACTCCATGCAACTTTGTGTTACAGGGTGGATATCTAATAATATTTATTTATGTAAAGATACGCAAATAAATCCACATAAATAAATACTCATGTATATATATATATATATATATATATGTATATATATATATATATATATATATATATATATATATATATATGTAGAATCAAATATGAAACTAGATTTATTTCAAACTTCGATTGTTCAATGCAAGGTATATTCTGTAATAAATTATGTTTATTATTCTTTCCGTAGGCCAATGGTTTTCCAAAGAGCATACAGACCCAAAACATTTCCGATAATATAAATAACACAAATACAACAACCCCATACAAAATACACACTTATATTGGGGCAAGTGCCTTCCCCATTAAGACCCGAATCTCAAAGCATATCTACTCTTGCAAATACAATAATAACAATGCACCTAGCACCTCTCTATCTAATCTAATAAAAAGCTTGAACATTAAAAACACCCCTACTCCCTACATTGGACTATATTAAAAAGATCTAAGTCCTACACTCTTGGATCCGCTTTCTGCCAACTATGTGCACTAGAAACATTTATGATAGCTACAGCATCGAAGAGCTAAAATATGATTAACTCTAAAAATGAGCTTATCTCAAATTGCAGGCACAAACGAAAATTTAAATACATTACTTTCATTATCCCCTCTAACACCCCTCCTCCCAGCCAACAACCCCTTTTCTAGCATCAGACTAATTTTTAAATTCTATAATTTGTTAATTTGTTAATTTGTAAATCTTTAATTCTTAACCTCTCCAACCTTACAAATAACTATCCCAATAACATAACGCATCCTCTGCAGTACACCTAATAACTATATTAACCCACAGCACTTTTTTCTTTTATTTGCCAACATTCGCATACACTCCTCCATTACTTTTTATGCCTTTTGTCTTCATCTCCCTTGTATCTATTCCATCGACCCTGTATATGCTTCTCTCTACCGACAAAATCCTCCTCGTAGATCCATCTATCTCACCTTTTAACTACGCTCCTTGGTTACTGCTTCAATTGGTCCATCTGCTTCCCCTTATTAAGCTATTTATAATGTCAACGTACTAGCAATATATTTAGTTTACATAATTTAACCAAACCCTACCCCATAATACTTATAATATAAATCAATTGTTACAAGCAGTTTAGCATTATCCCCAACATTGTTCCCAACCCTAAAATTGTAATATAATTGAGTGGGACAGGCTTAATGTATAACTATACATTGAGCTTGTCTTATTTGATTATACTTTTGGGCTTGTCTTATTTATTTATACATTAAACCAACTGGGAACCCCTTTAAACTCTTTAGAACATGTAACGATGTATTAAATATTCAACATTTAAACTACAGATACCCACTCATTGGAACCCTAATTTTCCCAACGGAAACCCTTTTACACTCTCGAAATTATTTTTGTCTTTCGTTCAACATCCGTTTTAATTACGGACCTCTTCTTTTTTTCAAATAATATATACACCCAATGACCTAAATTGTCACCTATGGCCAATCCCCACTCGCATCGGATTTAGTAACTACCAACAATAACCTTATCACTAGAACCCTTCCTCCATCCTCCCTCGTCTTTCCAGCAGCAGCCACGTCTCATTAAACTAACCCTCCCACCTTCTTCCATTTATGCTTCACTTCCCCTTTTCCCAGCTCCCCTCCGCATTTTTCCTCGTCCTTAACTAAAGGATTTCTTCTTAGAATTGCTTAAATATTTAACTACCAAAGTCATTTGTAAACAATTCAGCTCCGGCCCAGGAAGTATCTTTAAAATGGCCCGATTTCTCATATTAATTCTGATTAAGTGCGCTCAATCTACGATTTGAACTCAACATCTCACTATTGGAGTTACTTTATTTTTGAACGCTTGTTCATGCTGCCTTCACGGAATACTTTTCTTCTCCATCTAAATCTCTTTTCTCTGAACACCTTATCAACTGATAATTACCAACTGAACAAACCCTATATCTTTTTTACACGAACTTTTTTTCAACTCTCCATTCCTTATATATTTTTTCAAATGTTTAATTTTGGCTTTTCCACTGCCTACTTATCTATCTGCATAATTCATCTGATGATAAAATTTCGATCCTTGAAAACCTTGGCTAAAGGAAAAAATAATAAACATAATTTTATTACAGCATATACCTTGCATTGAACCATCGAAGTTTAGAAATAAATCTGAACATTCGTACATGTTTATCACTCTTCTTTCATCTATCTTTATATATATATATATGTATATATTTATATATATATATGTATATATATATATGTATATATTGTATATATATCTATATATATATGTATATGTATGTATATGTACACATGTATATATAGGTATATATATGTATATATTGATGTATATATATATGTATATATATTTGTATGTATGTATATATATGTATGTATATATGTGTATATATATGTATATATATGTATATATATATATGTATATATGTATACATATATGCATATATACGTATATATATATGTATATATATGCATATATATGTATGTATATATATGAATATGTATATATACATGTATATGTATATGTATATGTATATATATGTATATATATGTATATATATATGCATATATGTATATATATGTATATGTATATATATACATATATATGTATATATATGCATACATGTATATATATGCATACACGTATATATGTATATATATATGTATATATATGTCTCTCTATACATGTATATATATATTGTATATATATATATGTATATATATGGATTACTATATATTTATATACATGTATATATATATGTGTATGTATATAAATGTATATGTATATATATATATGTGTATGCATATATATGTATATATATATATGTATAAATATGTATATATAATATATATGTATAATATTATATATGATATATATAATATTATATATATATATATATATATATATGTATATTATTTTATTTAAATATACATTAGAGTGTCTGTTCGCGATATCCGGGTTTTATATTAATTAAACTACTAGAGATTGGTGATCCTGGATTTAAGAGAAAATCCGGATGGCGTATGTATAAACAGCATCCCCACCAAAACCCACCCAACAGAAAATGAACCTTAATGATACATGATAAAAACACTTTTTGAAATAAAAATAACATCTAATAAGGCACTAGTTCCCCCTTAAACAAATAACAAGCAACAGGTAATTTATTAAACAAAACGGGATAACTTTTATGGGGAACAGAAAAAATGTACACCGCCAAACATACGTCCTGTTTTTTAGAACCTTCGATATAAAGAGGGACTTGCTAATCTATCTGCCATCACCAGTTGGGGTTTCTTCTATATAAATTGTTGAAATCCGTTATCGCAAACAAACACTTTAATGTATTTAAATAAAATAATTTACATTAACTCTTGGTAGACTTTTCTGTTTTCAGTTTTCATATTTCCGTTTTATGAAGTATAGCTTTGATGATTAGCAAAGTTAAACTAAAGACTATATATTTGTCTTGACTTTGCTGTGAAACGCGTGTAAGAAAAAAAGTATTTAATTTGGAAAAAAATTAAATTGTTTTGTGAGACGAAGAATAAAATACAAGTATTCGCTGAAATATGAAAGTAAGGAAATTGAAACAATAAATGTAAATTATGCTTTCGGATTGATTTTTCCTATGGTCATTGGAATTCAACTATAAAGTATACTTAAAGTATAAATATATATATATATATATATATATATATATATATATATAATGAGTAATGAAATGCACTTATATAACTACTTTTGTATTTTAAAAAGGTAATTGTTTGTCCGAGATCTCCAATGTAGCATTGTTTTGTTTGATGTTTAAGCTCCTCCTCCTGATCCGACCGATAATGCTGACTTTGTTCGGTGAAAGACTATTCGCCATCGAACCGTTCGATCATCCGGTGACAAAAGAAATCGATTTCATTTGATCGCACATGATTAATGCCTGCCGTCATTCAAATGACATATAGGTTTTTTCCGTTACCTCGAATAGAACTGAACAATCGTTATATGTTGTTAGAGGAATGCATCTAAAAAAATATTATTTTTGTTGTTGTTTTTGTTTTTATCATTATTATTATTATTATTATTATTATTATTATTATTATTATTATTATTATTATTATTATTATTATTATTATTAAAAATGAGAAGAAAAAAAAAGTAGAAGAAGAAGAAGAATTTACTCATCAGGAGTTTTTTTATACTAGTCATCACCAGTGATCGCTCATGGCAACAACAAGTGACGTTCCCGTGAATCTGAGTGTAAACACGTTTCTAAAACTTTCTATCACTCCTAGCTTTTGTTGGTACCTATTGTAAATCACTCTGCGTTCTTGCAACATTCTTTAATCATTGATTTCCATTGGAGGTCTGGATGGTGCTCTCTCGCTTCTAGATATTTCCCTCCTTCCAGACTTTTCATGACATTTTTTCCGTGGCACTGACGACATTCTAATTGTTCTAGAACTATTGGTTCTATATAATTTGCTTTTTACGTTGTGTTTATGCGGTGTTATTTTATTTCAGTTTATCTAATATTTGTCGGCATTATTATTATTATTATTATTATTATTATTATTATTATTATTATTATTATTATTATTATTAGCAAATATATGCTCCCCCCAGTCGCATATTTTTGCTAGGCTGCCGCGTCAGAAATGAACGCTGACGTGTAAACCGATTGAGCCACAGTCATATTTCTTCGGTGGTTAAACGTTGATATTCTTTATTTATGACCAAGAATATTTTTAGATGTAAACAAAGAAAAGTAATTTCGACCCCACCCCGATTTTTGTATTACCCTTCCCCATACATATAAATATTATTAATGTAAAAAGAAAAAACAAAGAGGAAAATAGTAAAAAAAATCAAAAACAGCGAACACGATTAGTTAGTTAAATGCTCTCGAGACGAAGTTTAGGTAAATTAAATTCATTGCAATGTGCGTGTTGTTTTAAGTAGTAATTTTATTTTAATTAAACAATTGATTCAATAATTATAATTTATAAGTAAGATTATTAGCGAGCAAAATTTCGTAAATACATGTGTAAATCTGAATAAAACAACCATGAGTGTATATTTGCGAACACTAATTTATTAGAAGTTCAAAAGCAATTGATTATATAAATTGAGAAATGCGCATAGTGTTTACGGCGTTTTTTTTAGTAGTATATAATGAAGCTGGCGGACTTAGTAAATAGTCATACTACTCTGATGGAGTTTCGGCTTGAGACAGGCAGACAGACAGACAGACAGACAGACATATACATGAACTCCATTATTAATAGATTTACTTATTAGAAGTTCTCACATGAGTTATTTTCAGTCACCACTCTCTGGCAATAACAAGTGGTGTTTTCTAGAGTCTGTGTGTCACCAAGTCACTCCAGATTTTCAGTACTCCCGCTTCGGTACTTATGCAATGTACAGACCGGGCTAAAATAAATACGTTAGTATTTAGAAACTAATGTTTAATATGTGAGTTTTGAGGGCTTTATTTACTATTCTGTACGTTCAGCTTACAATTTAATACACAAAAGGTACCGTAAAAATTGAATTTAACTTTAAAATCCCATCTAAACACTAGCCCGATCCGTAAACTATATAAGCACCCTCACGTTTTCAATAATCGCTCCAAATAATTTTGCGTTTTCGCACTAGCCATTTACCAATGATTTCTCGTTCATAACAGCCGTTGGTTTTCTCCGTAATTTCTGTGACAAAAACGTCTTTGCAGGATCCCAGTACTGTCCGTGTAGTTCACGTGGAGGTGTCGTGGTGCTGCCCTTCCTCCGTCTTTTCATTCACTTTGACCCTTCAGCACCATTTTCTGTGACACCAACAACTGCTGGTGCACGACATGTTGAGATGGCGCAATGATAAACAAGACTATAAAAACATACACGATAAGTATGCACACACATTCGCATATATGCACCAATGTGCACCGATACTTCAGCAAAATCCAAACAAAAGTTTATTAGCAATACAAAATTGCATACACACTTACATATTTTCCTTACTAATAGACGCAATTGGCATCACACTGACAGCTAAAACATTAAATGACTGCGTTAATAGAACGTAGTTGAGGTTAGTGGGAAAACACAGTACGAGTATTGGTATTCGAAAATAAAATGTTGACACACGCGTGAAGTCTATTTGACAAATCATGTGCCTGACGCAAATATACCAGACACTTTTTTTTGGAACCAATTTGTTTTTGCTCTGTTTGTGTTTACTAAACTTCGTAATTTTAGATTTGTAAATTGCTTTGATGTAGGGATATTCGTCGGTTGTTATTTAAAATTCCCTTCCTCGCTCTATCTTTTTCCCCACACGCAATACACGCAAACATACACGTACGACTACATAGACACGCCTGAACATGAACACAATTTTTGTACGCCCCCACTTATCTTCCTTATTCTTTCTCTATTTCCTTTTTTTTTAAATAGGCTTCATGATTAAAGGTTTTCGGCTGAGAGGAAATTACTTTATAATTTATTTCTCATTATAAAAAGAAAATTAGGCCGTCCAATTTCAAGTGAAATTACAACTGGCGGCGAAATGCAAATAATAAATTGTCTTTTGAGAGATAAAAATGATTTTAATTTATTTTTAAACAAAACAAATCTCTATTTCCTTCTTTCCACTCAAGTAAAATGAAAAAATCAATATAAATAAATAAAAAATATATACACACTCTAATATATATATATATATATATATATATATATATATATATATATATATATATATATATATATATATATATATATATATATATATATATATATATATATATAGGTGTGTGTGTGTATATTTTTATTTTTTTATTTTTATTTTTTCATTTTACTTCAGTGGAAGTTCTCAGAAATCAAAATACCCCTTCCTGGGGCTAAAATTTGATCTCTATATAGGATACATAGATATTCGATGTTTTATTAAAGTTCCCCTTTACCTCTCAAACGTTGAGTTAGTGAAGAACATTAATTTCCCCCCTCCCCAATGGACCAGTTGACTATGTTATAGTATATCTTTGTTTTTGTCTCACCGGATTCCAGGACATAGATTAATCTAGTCTCGTATGGTATCCAGCTAAGTGCCGTTACTTTTCATCGTATGAGCCAGTGTGTAGCCGTATAGAGGGGAACTTATTTGCGGTTCGAATAAAATGTTATTTTTGTTATTTAGTCAGAGTTTACTTGTAGGGGGAAGTATCCTCATGTCAGGTTTTCCTGACAAACCCTTATACAAAGAGACCGACAAGACTCGAGTATGGTGTTTAGTAGGTAATTCAAAATCTCCCATATATATATATATATATATATATATATATATATATATATATATATATATATATATATATCCTGGTCTTATGAGGTTGACTTTCTTGGAAAAGTGAAACCGAAACATGTATGCACATATGTAACCAATAATGTTTGTATAAATAAAAATTTATACTTATATATATATATATATATATATATATATATATATATATATATATATATATATATATATATATTATAATATATATATATATCTTATAATATAATATAATATAAAGTATGTTTTTGGGTTGATATATTTGATGTTATGTATTTTTATGTATTTGTGTATATATTTTTATATATTTTCAAAGTTTAATTTTATTACCTGTAGTGGTATAACTGCGGTAATGGTCCTCTGAAGAGAAGAATTATCTTTGAAAACTCATGAGCTAAAGACTTTAAGATACTTTGCTTGAACTTTGAATGCTAATAAAATTTGATTGACACCTTATTTTATTACTTCATTTTATATTATAATATTAATGCTCTATCCAGTATATCGAGCTTCAGTTTTTTATTCGGATGTTTCACTAATTATAAGATATTAGTTGACGCTTATATCTTTTGTTGGATTGCTTCATTCATATATATATATATATATATATATATATATATATATATATATATATATATATATATATATAGTCTAAAGAAGCTTTGAGTCATTAAAAAAAAAAAAAAATTAAAAAAAGTAAAATGCAGTTTAAATTCCCAGACAAACTAACTAAATCCAAGATATTGCAGACTTAACATTCGTTGGAAAATTAATAAATGAAAAAATATAAGTAAAATAAAATAATTAAAAAAATAAAAATAAAAAAGGGGGGTTAATTATCTAAGAGTGAAACAAAAACAGGAAACCTTAAGCGTCTAATATTAACACGGGGATCATCAGCTGTTTACCATGTAACTGTTTCGGATATTTAAAAACAGGACAGTTTTAATATTCATGGCTCTCTATTCATGGCTCTATATATATATATATAATTATGCGAAGGAGTAATATGCTTTAACTTTATGAAAGAGGACAAAAGTCAACAAATGTGCGATATAGACTCATCAAAAACAGAAAACATTATAATAGCAAGATCTTAGACCATTTACTCGCTGCTACTGTGCAGATAAAATGTAAATCATATAAATAAGAAATAAAAAATAATCCGACCAAAACTAAAAGTTGAACAATCCAACTAGTCCACAGATTATCCACAACTAACTACATATAAAAATAAAAGGAGACACACCGGAATATCATAAAACTAATCTAAAACGCACGTACAATACCGAAAATCCGGAACACTTGTCCACAGGGAATAAATCTGATACAGCACCGTTAACTACATCTAAACACCGTTTATTGTATGCATGTTTTTCCATGTGACCAGATTACCGTTTGAAAGGTATCAAACATTACTGCACCATTTAAACTTTCTGCACGTGTGGTTATTACATGACGGCAAGCAAATCAACACACATCGTTTCTAAAAAAACGAACTCTGGGTTATTTTACCTATATTCAACAAAAAATGGTACCTGATTTACGTTGGGCTTTGCGATAAAAACGAAACGGGCTCGTTTAGACGTTCGAGGTAATTATTGACTACAATGATATTGCGTAACCATCCAGAATCCTATTTTTAAAACTGAATGAAACTGCTCATCTCGAAAACCTAGGCTCATATAAGAAAATGAACATTAATTTCGACTAGCTCTATGAATCTACTAACGATATTAACAAGGAAAATTAGATGACCAGAAACATTGAATCTAACTAATCAGGAAAGACCACTGATCGAAGCCTGTTTCAAAGCAAATTCAACTCGAGGGAAACAGACACGACTAGATTGACATTAGTAACAGACATTACCGACTGATAGCTAAGACGAGTGTGACAACTAAAGTGTCCGTCTGAGCAGCAATCTGACGAAGTGCTTTCCAATGAGATCTAAAAACCGTCAAAAGCCGCCTTGCCAGAGATACTCCTCAACAGTAGCAGAGACTTATCAACTTCATAAAAAACTACCAAAAGCGAAGTCATCGAAATATACTAACTGTTCATTCATAAACGTTAAATTATAAATTATACTAATAACTACTAAAAACCAATTCAGTTATGTTAAAATTATGAATTTACTGAGTCATCGTTTTTCTGTTGTGTGTTTACACCTACTATTATTGTGGACCCATGTCGCAGCAGTAAATATATGATTAATTGAGGTGATTTATCAAAATAGATGGACGAACGTAGTTTTTATTTTAGACATCCAAATGCAAAGTTTCTATTCCTATGTGTAATTATTATTACTGTTTTCATTTTGAGTGTTATTTTGAATCCGTGATGTAACGGATGAAGTACTAAGTAAAACTCAGCTTTAAGTGACACTCTTCTTGAGTTGAACGTTACATCATCAGTGTTATAAGGTTTGGTATCATTATATCTTGATTTATTAATAGTAGTAATACTAATTATAATAGTAATAATAATAGTACTTGAAATAACATTCCAATAATAATACATTGATGAAAACGAATGAAAGGTCGTTTTAAATCACATCTATTTTATGGCCTAGGTCGCGTTTGTTTCTAATTAATTGGTTAAAAGCAGTCAATATGCTCCAACATACAATTGATTCGCTGTCGTCTGACCTTATGGACATAGCTAGTCACGTCTGTCTCACTCAATCGACTGCCTGCATATCTCTCGCACCGACATCGCCTTTATTCCAGCCTATGACATTACTGACGTCTTAGCCTTGGTGATGACTAACAGAACACCCAAGAGAGTGCGACGACTGTGCCAATATCTAAGCAACGTGTGAAATTAGTTGCCGCTTGTTAAAAACCTATGAATGCTTGGTTTTAGATACGTCTTCGCATCTCTACTAGACATTCTGTTTTTCGGTCGGTCAGTTCGGTCTCCCACACATACACACATACTAAGATGGAGTACTGCTTCCACATCTGGGGAAGTGCCGACGTCGCAATCCATTGGCGGATTATTTCATCTGTTTTGTACTGTTTTTTTTTACAGAAGAGAGTTTGCTGGTCCCTATTTACTTGCTTCCCTACGAAGTCAGATATAGACGAAAAGTCTGGTTTTAGTATTGTTGGAAAATCTATTACATAATTTTCGTACAGGAAAAGGGCTAAAAATGTAAGCTTTAGCATTAAGGGGTCTTCAGAAAAAAATGACATTCAGGGAATCTGTTTTAATTCGTGTCTAATTACTATAGAATCAAATTAAAGGCACATCTGAAATATTTGAATTCTTAAATGCGCCTATATTATGCACATTAATATCTTTTTAAATACTCCAAAGTAACTGAAATTTGGTGAATATTTATGAACAAATGTCTTATACTTGCTAAAATTCCACAAAAATCAGAACTATTAAACACTTTCACGGGGCGTTATCACTCCTTATAACTCACTATTGCATGAAACATTTCTTATTGTGCCGAGCAACTGTTTTTTTATTAATTAGTTATGGTGTTAATTAGTATATACACATACATAAACAGATACACATACATAACTTTATATGTATATATGTATATATATATATATATATATATATATATATATATATAATTATTAATGACAATATAAGTATTAGCATATACTATCAGTGTCCTTTTACTTTGCAGTCTCCTTAAAAGATCCAACTCAATAATTGTCAATTAGTGACAACAGAGCAAATATAAGTCAGGTTCATATTATGAATTAGAATTTTTATAAATAAATTATAGAACTTATAAACAATTTTAAGAAATATCACTGAATTAAAATTTATAAATGTCCTCACAACTTTTAGGATGTACCAGCTCTGAACAAAAAATTGAAAATGGCGTATTAGTGCGTTCCCCCACGTGTGAATTTGCTCTTTTATTTGTTTTCTGTTTGGTTTCACACAAAAAGTAACCACTGTATGATGTAGGTCTTTTCAAGACACTTTAGTCCAAGAACATTGTACTCTTTGTGAATTTTTCTGATGATTTTGTAATGTTGCAGAGACGATATTAATATAAAACTATTGTTTGGCACAAAACAAATGAAACGGACCGTAATAATATATTTCACAAAAATGTTTTTTTTAGAAATGTGAAAAATAAAAATAAAAATAATAAAATAAAAACATGGTTATTGGAATATAATATGAACCTGAATTATATATATATATATATATATATATATATATATGTAAATTTGTAAATTATAACTAAAAGGTAAACTTTTAGAGAGTTGGACCTATTGTGAAATAAGGAAAGCACAATATACTGGATAGAGCAAAAATATGGTAAGTCAATGGAAATTGGTAAAACCTGCCAATGAAAGCAAATCCCCCCACCTAGCAATAATTAATAGATTTCCCCCTCCCCATATCTTATAATCTTTGTACTTTCTATTTACCTATCCCAGATTGCCCCTATACCAATCCCTCTGATGTGAACATTTATCCTATCCTTTAAAATATACTTATCTAATGCTGAATTGCTTTGCTGCCAGACTATTGCCTCGCGGTGTCGCTGATATTGATACTGATTTGCCATCCCCTATAATTCTTTCGTTATTACATCCTATCCACCGTGGTTTTTTTGGATTTCGTCATTGGTGATTCCCATGCCCGTTTGAACTTTAAAATTTTGTTAAAATCTCTTTCAAATTTGAAATTTTGACAGTCCTATCCTGTCAACTTATCAATCATAAATTTTCCTCTGATGATAAGATTTTAATCTTTGAAAAGCCTGGTTTAAGGAATAAAAGAGAAGAAAAATAAATGTGTTTTATAAACTAAACTGCTCCTTGTTTTGAACAACTGAATATATCGATTTGCTTCCATTTGCAGGTCTTACCAATTTTCATTGACTTACCATATATATATATATATACATATATATATATATATATATATATATATATATATATATATATATATATATATATATATATATGTGTGTGTGTGTGTGTGTGTGTGTGAAAAAATATATACCTCTGTATATACTTTGTATTTTTTATAGTTAACACTTTTCAAGGTAATATCTCGATAATTTCTAACACTTAAAAATAGAGCATATGTAAATAAACAAAACCAAGTTAAATTCCAGCAACCGAGTTTTTATTCATTCTTCCTTTCAATTTTTTCCAAATCCAAAAAGTCGGTACATTTTTACAGAATCGTTTGGTCTATAGATGAACACACAAAGTAATATGTCAATCCCGTATTTTTCAACTATGTAATCTTCAGAAATCCAAAGTTTGCCATCAGAAGAATATATTATAAGGCAGCAAACAAAACGAAACATAAAACAAACACATTACATTGAATCTCAGTTCTCTCTAGGAATACGTGGATGTTACTAACTTATTTAGAGAGCCACCTTTTCTTTACCATGAAAAAATACGCACGATATTACCCAAGTGACAATTCCTAGAATAGTTGATATTTATTGAGATTAATTAATAAAAGAATATATAAATAATAATTAGATCAAATATACAATTCTGTGTTAAATTTTAAAAAAATCAACACATAAAGATACGGAAGCACAAGGAGTTATAAAGTGCTAAATATAAATATTACAAATCTAAAATTTAAGGAAGTTTAATAATAGACTTCGCTGCATAAAATATATTTATGTTTAAGGGGGAAAAGAATAAATATATTAATATAATTAATAGGCTTATACTTTAGGATGGGGTCTAACTGACTGCTACATAATCAAGAGATACAAATAGATAAAATAGACAAGCATCGATCCATTATTGATTAACATTTAAACTAAACTTGAAAATGGGTTTATAATAATGAATAAGTAAGTATCTCCCATGATAAGATTTAATTAATTCATAGAAAGAACATCAAATCTATAACGGATATGCATTGCTGTGATCACCGTACGGAGACATAAAAGAGACAATGGGCAACAGACTTACTAAAACCGGTTGGGTTATCTCCCCTTAGAAACTAAATATTTTTTAAAGACTTTAAAATATGCCATACATATAAAACTGGAGCGAGTTAAAATAATTTTCAAAAGAATATATACTATTAAATACTTAATGCAGATATATATTTCCAATTTAATTAAATCAACTAAATGAGTTTTTACTGTAAAACGTATATGAAAGTGCAGTGTTTGCATTAAATCAAAAAACAACAGAATAATGACTAAAAACTTGCTTACTGGAATTTAGCTTAATGTTGTTTATATATATATATATATATATATATATATATATATATATATATATATATATATATATATATATATATATATATATATAGTAAGCAATGAAAATATATATGGCAATCAAGCTACACAGAGGCTCCCGTGTTTCATCCCCGGGGATAATCGTCAGGCTAATCGTCAGCCTGACGATTCCCCCCGGGGATGAAACACGGGAGCCTCTGTGTAGCTTGATTGCCATATATATTTTCATCGCTGACTACCTAGCTCTACTTACGTATCGAGCACTGTTGAAGTAAATACTGAAAACTGATACATAATAAATTATATCTCCTTATAATATTTTATGTGGATACATGAAGTACTAATATATATATATATATATATATATATATATATATATATATATATATATATATATATATATTGTAGACTTCAGGAAATAAGTCTCTTCTGTCACTTCCCAGTGAGTAAAAATCGTCTGGCTAATAGTGTCTGTCATCGTTTGGCAACGTGACCTTAAGCATCTATTTCCTCCTCGTCTTGGAATGTCTGGAATTTTGGAATTAAAAGTCATCAAACGGCGTTGGCGTTGTCATCGTCAGGCCAACGCGAAACCAACCTACGCTAAAATTGGATTCCTTAAGTGAAAGTGAAAGTCGTTCACTCTTGCCACTTGGAAGGAGGCAAATGCAATTGGACACGTCCGTTAATACAATATGTTAGCCACCGGAGACAGGCAGCCATTTCGGATGAGAGGGTCTTGTCATTTCGCCTTAACATCACAAATCTCGCCTTATTCACACCTATCTCGCCTCGTATCCAGTTGACTTGTTAGAACTGTTGTTAACGGCGTTTCACTTATCTAGCTGTATATAGATATATCGGAGATTCACTCGTCGAAGTTCCTGCTTTTTGATTCTTTTATCCGTAAACTATCAAGACATACCAGTTTAAATATAATTTTCTAAACAAAATGTATATCCTACTAAGAAGCAATACCAGACATAGTAGATTCAGAAATTAGAATCGTTTTTATTTATTTATTTGTCAGTTTTAAAACGATTGATAATGTTCTATAAAATGAGATCATTAAAACATTACTCATTACTCCATCTAACAAATTAGTCGTGTTCTACAAAGCGACAGCACTAAATCATTAGTTATAGCTCCAACTAACTGCTATGAGCTTATCCTCGGAGAGTTGGTGGTCGCGGTACTAATTACTGTGAAAAGTGTGCTGTTTAAGAAGTGGGTTAAGCTTGAAATTAGTTAACGAATGCGGTATTGAAATTCAGATATGGTGTTACACTATTGTGAGTGTCAGTCTGTATGAAAAATAAACAAGTCATATCTGGGTTAGTTAAGGTATGCACGAAACAAATAATTGGATAGATACTAGCTATGTGACGAGAAAGCGTAAGAGCGGATTTTAAGATTCGATAGCGAGGAAGTTTTTAGCGCTTGCTCTCACTTGGGGGAGCTCCGGATCTCCATAGTACATAACATAGATGAGTGTAAGAACAGATTGTAGCATCACATAAATAAGCGATGAAAATTCTTTTTGTGTTTTTCGAGTCTTCGTTTGTAAACCAGTCTGCGATAGAAATATGCTTCCAGAAATGTTAGGAGAATTCCCCAATGGAAAAAAGAAAAGTAAGTGTTTCTGTTTAGGCTTATGTAACGTAGAATCCTCATTTAAAGTCTTAAAGTGAGTTCTGTATGTCCCCAAGAGATGTCACATTGCGATTCGACACATTGAGGAGCACGTAAAGATTTGGGACCACTTTCATTGTCTTTCCCAGAGAATATGTTGGCGCCGTAACACATAATTTTAAAAAGCAACGTTACGCTTAAGCAGTTGCGGAACCTTAGAGAATTTCGCATAGAACTCAAGGGGCCAACTACATTGGGTATCGTATAACTAGTACTATTCGACAGAATGAGGTATTGAGATTATTAACCATTGCCCCAGCTTACTAACAATGTTCTCTAAATAATCATTCTTTATTCAAATTCATTGTGGCCTGGTATCGGCAGCGCTTTCCAAACATCCATATTCGCCATAGTTGATTCTGAGCTTCTGTACTTCAGTTTTATTCCAAAGTTGGTTCTGAAAGTATTTATATATATATATATATATATATATATATATATATATATATATATATATATATATATATATATATACATGTCAATGTGTGAGTATGTTTTCTATAGAAAGGACGGTTAAAGATTTTACATGAAGGCTAAAAGTGTATTTATACGTAAAACTATCCAGGGTAGATACAATTTAAGTGGTTCCGAATCCCTAAGAGACCCCAAAGAGAGCTATGTGAAGAATTTCTTCTTAAAACTTAAAATATATTCTATTTTGATGACATTTAAATCATACGTATGAACATTTCCGAGGAGGCAATTCTAAGTGCCCTCTAAGAGATCTATGAGGAATGAACCTCCCTTATAATTTCACACATATCTTATTTTTATAAAATTTAAATCATGTATGCTATTCTCCAGGAAAGACAATGGAAGTGGCCCCGAATCTGTACGTGCCCTTCGATGTGTCGAATATCTATGTGACGTATGTTTGGGACATATAGAACTCCCTTTAAAACTTCAAATACCTAACTATATCTGATTAAAAAAACAAAACAATTTAAAGCATACGTATAAGACATTAATTCAGATAGTTTTCAAAAACTTCAATTTCTTCCGACTATATTAAGAAGCGAAAAGGGGGCCATTAAAATAAAGTAATATGGCTTTATGAGCATAGTAAAACTGGACATACTAGTGCTCTTAATTAACACCCAAACAACGACGGGCCTTCCTACTAATGATAAATAAAGTTAACTGTTTGTTTTATCTTATTAATATTACTAGTAATCGCGTTTTTTCTAGTCTGGAAACACAGTGTGGGGTATTATTCGCTTTTGTGATCGTCTCACTGGAGTCGCGATAGTGATGTGTCAGTCAAAGTTTTAGTTATTTTCGCTCGCCTGGTAGCTGAAACAATGGATAATGTATAAAAAAAAACCTTGAAATTGTTGCTCAGTGACTCGTACTCTATTATATTTAATTCTCTCTGGGCGCTGCAATGTTAAACATCATCTCCCCATCGCCTTCCACGGTGTTGAGGGCAAAGACGCAGCTTTGTGAAAAACGACTAAACCCGATTAACTCACTAACCAAAGAGAAATAATTTTCTCTCTTCTTATCTACTTGCCACTTTGGATTTCCTCCCAAAATGCAACTTTCTGTACACGTAACTCTCGTTCTACTCGTAACATATCAGGAAAATTTCCATTCCCTTTATTTTAAACATGTGTAGAAAATGTATAATCTTATTTGTACACAGACGCAACAAATGTTGCTAGATAAGCATATCGTCGGAACCTTAGCGTGTCAACATTCGTGTTTGTGCGTTCACTGTATAGGCCGTGATCGTCCGCTCATTTAACTTGTCTCAATTCGCTGCCCGATTGTGACACTGACCTTAATATCAATCACGTGTACTCGGTCCAGGGCTGCAACAGAAGGATTCTATCTCCAAACAAAACCACAACTTTAGTTTAAAATGAGTAACCCGACTTTTAATTATGAGAGATGTTACAATAATACTTGTAGTATTCTACTCGACAACAGGCCCGGAAATTCAGACTAATATACCTTCCAACTGAGCACAATACATTGCTTACAGTCCAAGCACTCATATGCCTCTATAAATCACAAACACTGAACTGACCCTCTTCTGTCACATCGAAACATTGATGAATTCTGGTAAAAGGACATGAGTCGTCCTATTGCACCAGCTCCTTATCTTCATCTTTGTATGCGTCCAGTGACGACAGCAGTCTTATAGTTGAATTAGATTTCTTGGTCAATCAAAAACTTATCCAACCGCTTCTCAAATATTTTTACAGTGTCGGCTTCAATTACACTTGATGGCAATCTATTCCACAAATCAACACAGCGATGGCTGAATAAATATTTTTTCAGGTTCAAACGTGCCTGATACTTGTAAAGCATCTGCCTGTGTCCCCTGTTTCCCACTCTTGTATTTTTTCTAGTCAATAGGTTTTCTGCAGTTAAATCATATTTTCCAGAGAGCAATTTATAGCACTCAATCATGTCCCCACGTATTTTCTATAGGCCAAACTTGGCAATTTCAGAGCTTTCAACCTTTCTTCATGACTCTGATCGTACAGTCCTGGAACAAGTTTAGTAGCTCGCCTTTGTACATTTTCTATCATTTCAATGTGTTTCTTTTCATATGGTGCCCACACTTGATTAGCATATTCCATATGAGGCCTCACAAGCGCTTTAAACAATATAACCGATGAACTTCGATCGAGGTATTCAACACATCTGCGGATTAAACCGAGTATTTTGTTGGCTTTGTTTACTTTCTCTTTCATGTGTTCTTAGTAATTAGTGATTAGGATTGATCATTTGTATAATTTGGATTACTCGGACTACTGTTCTCATCTTCAGTTGTATTCTCACAACGTTTAATCATGTGTATATTTACGAACTCTGGAATATTTTTGTCGAACTCGGGAATCTGGACGGAATTTTGAACGGAACCCTTTATTTAATCCACACGGGTAGCATGTATTCGTTCCGTCAGCCATGACGGGGAGAAGTCTTCAGTAATTAGCAATTCTTCGTATCGCCTGCAACGAGGATTGAAGCTTTAACATTCATATGACCCCAGATCAAAATTCCCGAGTTCGAGGAGAGACACCTGAAGAAGGCCGGAGGTTACAGCGGTCAAAACGTTGTGATAATTACACTCAGGATGAGAACAGTAGTCCGAATAATCAAAATTATACAGTGTTTTATGTTGTTATGTTAATTTATTTAAAGTTTTAAAAGACGTATTCAGTTAATAAAATCTTTAGCCTCACATTAGATTCGAACTCGGGTATTAACATCATAAACAGCTACTTCCTTAGTAATGTGTACTTTGCTTTTTTGGTGGTGGTGGTGGGGGGGGACAACCAACCATATGTTTCTATTTGCATACGAACAGACAAACTCCCAAAACACTATAACGTGTTTAACAGTATATTAACAGATAAATCGAGAGGGTATAATAGTAAATTCGTTGACGAATATTCTCAGAAAACTCATGGATTCTAAAATTGTAATTTAATTAAAAAAAATAATAACGATTGTTTGTGAGCAAAATTCATTGTCTTTGAAACTCTGCAAAAATCGAATATTTCTCAATGTTGTATACATTCTTCTCGTTTCTTTTATTCTCTCGTGTATTGGACTGAATCAAACAGCAAGACTGAATAAATGGCTGCAACTGACGGGAGAAGTCTAAGGAGTAGAAAGTAATAAGGCTAATCAATGAAACAAAATAAAACACCCTCGATCTCTTCAGGGGGGGGGGAAGGGTGAATTAAACTAAATCAACTTGTCTAATTACAAAGTTGATTAGAAATGATTGATTGGAATTGATGGACTTTCAGCTATCAAAAGAAATTGATGGTGATTTATTTGATTCCGTTCGCCAGTTCTCGCTGTCCTTTTTATGTCCAGTGACCATTTCAAGACGAATTTAATTTTAGATGCGTCCACTCATAAAAGTCTTTTTAAAACTATCAGCCTGTCAGTTGGTCACACTCGAATTTTAAATACCATTTTCGATGGTCTGTCACGCTGAATTATCAAATGATATTTGCGTCGTTTTGTAAGGCTTGTTTTTAAATAGCGATTTATATGCGTCCAAGTTCCTCTATATATATTATGTTATATTTGTCAGTCGGTAGTCGGTAGTCGGTACGTACAACATACACGCTTTAATATAACATAGCATTATAATAGCAAACCGTGCTAACTGAATAGATGCTTCCTTAGAATCAGCGTTTTTATTAGATAAACACCTTCAGGTGGTTGAGCGTTGTGAATCGTTAGAGAGTTGCTTAAATGGTTAAGTATCAATATATGGTATGTTTTGAAGTGAATCGGGTCCTATTCTCAGCGTAATCAAGTTCAGCTCAAAGCACTAATAACTTCAACAGAAAATACAAGAAAAATATCGATTGACCAATTGAAATAGAAGATCTCACACAGTTTACGGATTTAGTCACGAACAAAAAATGATCAAAAATGTATCTCGGTTCCATAGCTTCGGATATTTCAAGTTTAAACCATCCTCGAGAATTTTTTACAGGATTCACTCATAAACTGATTAACCGATCCTTATGAATTATGAAACACAGCTACTAGGTGTAAGGGGTCTAAATGTAGGCTATATTTAATTTAGTATAATGCGAAGGGGTAAAAAAAGAGAGTTTAAGTCATCTGAAAACTTTGATACGTCCGGTTTTCAGAGAAAGGTAAATAATATATTATCTGACATCAATTAATTAATATTTTCCAAATTTCACTTTCTTGGATTATTTTCAAGGGATTTTAGCGACCATAATATAGGGACAAGCTCCCATTTAAAAATTTAAATATCATAGATTTTCCTTAAATTCGATGCATAATCATCTAACGCCTCTTAAACATGATTCATTGTATTTCAATTATTTCTTAATGGGAATATGGGTTCTAGGTATATGATTTAGTAGCATTATAAAATGTTTGTGGAATTGATTTGACCCGTCCTGATATATATATATATATATATATATATATATATATATATATATATATATATATATATATATATATATATATAAAGTTAATGATAGTATTATATGCAACATACTGGTAGGGAGAGTTTACTTTAACAGCAACCTTGATGCTGTCAGCTAGATACATCATCGAGCTATTCAGATATATGTTAATACTCTTAAACTAACGCTAATAAATATATAACTCTCATTGTGTAACATGTTTGAAAATTGTCATTAGCTTATTTAAAAAGTAACGAGAGACGAAAAAATACTTACATTATGTTTACATGCAAATTGTGCATGTGAATACAATTATATTGAAAGTACGCTTCCTAGTAGGTTTTCGTTTTTAGAGGCAGACATGCACGAACAGAGAGGTGTTCTCTTTGATTATATATATATATATATATATATATATATATATATTTGGATCAAAGGGAAACCGTTTTCAGTGGTTATTTTCGAACATTATTGAATAAATATTAATCTTTCAAAAATTTAAAGTACGCTTCCTAGTATGTCTTCGTTTTTAGTGGCAGACATGCACGAACAGAGAGGTGTTCTCTTTGATTATATATATATATATATATATATATATATATATATATTAGGATCAAAGGGAAAACAGTTTTCAGTGGTTATTATCGAAAATTATTGAATAAGTATTAATCTTCCAAAAATTTAAAAGATATTTTCTTTGCTGTGCACTCGTAGATATTTTAACGTTGAGAATTATTTATTGTTTCAATTATTGATTTTTCAAAATCAATAAGACATCGTTTATAAAAATATAATATTTGCTAGAAGTTTTTATAAACTTGCACTAT
>OY744526.1:35575151-35685151 GCA_963556195.1 Sepiola atlantica
TCAATTTTCTCTGTGTCTGCTGACTCACTGGCAAATAGCATTTAGAAGAGACATTAAACTAACAACAATAAAAGGAGTGAAAAATAAACTTGATCGATACTTGAGAGAGTACACTAGCAAGTTTCAGAAGGGCCATGGATCGAAAAGGTTAAACTTGATTCAATGGAAGACAAAAAATCACATTCTTTTCAATATTCTGGGAAAGGGTGTTGACGTGGAGACGTTTGATGCACATGAGAAACAGTTTTTCTTGATCAAGTTGCACTCAACCGGAAAGTAATAATTGACAACATGCATATCGATGAAGAACATGAATCAATGGTTGTTGAGACGGAGGAAAGGGAGTGACAGAGAGATGAAAATAAATTTGGGAATTCCTCTTTCTGGTGACAATGATGAAGATGCTGAAGAAGTTTTATTTCCATATGAAAACTCCATTCTGCTTTCTTGCACGACAGATAATGATAATAATGTGAGCGTTGTTACTGGTAAAGATGTTGAAATCCTAGAACAGTCTGAAGATATTCCTCTGAATGAACCTTGTGTTGCAGTTTGGGACACTCCACTTGGAAAAAATTGGTACATCGGAATGACTAGAAAAAAGGTTGACGAGAACAACTACATGGTAGAGTACTGGAATGTTTCAACCGTGATTCTGCAAAGCGTTCATCGAGATACCCCCAGATAGATTATGAACAGAACACGAATATAATCCAGATCATTTCATGCAATGTGCACGGTGCTTGGGACATGAGTTCACGCTAAACCAAGTTCGAAGTCGAGAATTGGGAAATCATTGAAGGTTTATTTCAGTCGATGTACAAGTAATTGGCTGATCTCCTGTGCAGTTCCCCATGGATTTCCACAACTTCAATTGATTATTTCATGACATTTCATAGCCATTAAGGATGTTTTATTAAATTGACTGCATTATCCACTATTCCGTTTATATGATTCCAGCGGTGTCATTTGGATACGTAGTTTGTGGTGCATTTTTAACCATTTTGGCTTAAATTTGACCACCATTTCTACGTTGAGGGGCTCCTAAAACCCCAAAACTGATGTTAATCCTTTGTGTCTTGTCAGTTTCAACTATCTACAGTATGCATACACATTGTAGAGACTTGTGAACCAATTAGGTAGCTTAACAGCATTTTGGCTAATTTTGGCTTGTTTTCACTAGTTTTTGGCTATTCTACATTCATGAAAACCCTTTTACAGCCTGCAAATGGTCCTAAATTATAGTACTCTATCTGATTTAACCATCTATATGCATTCATTGCTTTTGGGGATGTTTTAGGACATGCAATGTCGCATGAAACCACTTTTTCACCGAAAAATGATGGATTTTGAGTCGCGTGGAGCCCTAACGGCTATTTTTGGCCTGCACCTTCTGAATTTTGCAAAATGTTCAAAATGTTTGATTGTTTAGTGTTATTTATGTATAAATGAACAAAAAAAATACTAATCGCATGAATTTGAAATGTTCACCCATTACGTCCCACCCCTACTGATAGTAATCACTGTTGTGTATCATACATTTAACACGGTTTTGATTGCTTTCATGGAAATTTTACTCAATGCAACGTTTGATAGATTTCATTAATTAGAAAATTATCGATATTACAAAACTCGTAAACTGGTTGTGTCGCTCTATCATTAGCAAGTAACTAATTAAGTATCCACCACGGTGTCAGCGAAAATAAATAAATGCAAAAACGAAAGAAAAATGTCTCCATCAATTTGAATTGATTTTTTTTACATTAATTGATACTCATTGATTTTTACTATTATTTTTGACTTGCTATTATTTCTTTCCGGTTTCATTATGAAGTTGTTGGTATTCGTCGATTAGAATTTGCGATTTCCATTGTTCGAATATCTTTTAGATGTGCCTACGCATCTTTAAAAGAGACTCCGTCTGTTAGTATTTGATCGCGTTTTTAATGCAGATATGTCATCACTTATTAAAGCCAAAAGCCACTCGAGAGTAAGGGCGAATCATATGCAATGTAATATATTGGCGAGTGAATTCACTGGTACATAAATTAGTTAGCAGAGAATGACAAAACATGGAAACCGTTTATCCGGTGCTAACTTGGTGATCCCGAGTTTAAAATTGATAGGCTGTGAGAATATAATGGAAACGAATATAACGTTACATAGCTTAAAGAGAAAGAATGATTGACAGAATGGGTGTCATAATGTTCTCTTTAGTTAACAGAAGTTACGAGACCACGTGACTTCCGGAGAAACGGAATTCTGGCTCATTTCAGCTGACAACTTAAGCAGACGGACACGGAGAGCTTTAGTGGAGTCGGTCGCGTACAATATAGATAAGGATAACGAGAAAAGCTATCCATCTATCTATATTTATTTCTCTGAAGAGAAGCGTACACTTGTTAAACTCCAGATATCCTTAACCCTATTCGTGAATGTTCCAAGTTATATGTATAAACCTCTTAGAAAAACATAATATCGGCGTCCGAGTGATTGTATGAGCAGACAATCACGTACCCGAATTTATAACGACGCCGGCAGATGTGCACGTTTATACACGTCTCAGTTAGCGTAAACGTAATAATGATAGCCAGTTGAAAAGTGAAGAGTCTGATGAGAGGTTTTATCATAATTTATGGAATGAACTGTGTAATGCCTTGTGGGGACGGTATATGACAGGTATATGTTGACATTGGATTTGTAGACGCCTACATAGTACTCTGCAATGAAGCATTTCTGTGGCAATGTGATCCGGACTAGAAACCCTTGCAAATAAGCTCTGTTCGTGGTGCATGGAGGAAGAAAGGAAAGTTATTCTTTCGATGTGGTGGGAAAGCGGATCTTTCTATGAATATTTTCCAGGAGGAACCAGCGATTAGAGATCAGTAAAGAACCTTCAATGGAAACAACTATAGAAAAGATAGAGAATTGCGATGTAAGGAAGGAAAAAAATCATCAGTCACTAGATTTCGATATCGATTTTGAACTCTGTCTTAGCAACTAAGATACCTCAGGACAACATCTCTTAGGACCAAGCCGAACCATTCCGCATTCAGACAAAAAATAGTCTGATTGTTCGAGTCGGTCCCTGTTACCACAATAATACCAAGATGAACTTTGGTTTGTGTGATAATTGACGAACAAAGTTACACCTTACAAGCAGTTTGTATCAAGTCACGATGACAGATCCCGAGGGTATTTTGAGACTAGAAGAAGAGTAAAAGGTAAATTTATTAGTAGACAAAGGTGTTAAACAGAAGCAGCATGCTGTTAAGAAAAGTAGAAGGTAAATTTATTAGTAGACAAAGATGTTAAACAGAAGCAGCATGATGTTAAGAAGAGTAGAAGGTAAATTTATTAGTAGACAAAGGTGTTAAACAGAAACATCATGATGTTAAGAAGAGTAGAAGGTAAATTTATTAGTAGACAAAGGTGTTTAACAGAAGCAGCATGATGTACAGAAGAGTAGAAGGAAAATTTATTAGTAGACAAAGGTGTTAAACAGAAGCAGCATGATGTAAAGAAGAGTAGAAGGTAAATTTATTAGTAGACAAAGGTGTTAAACAGAAGCAGCATGATGTACAGAAGAGTAGAAGGTAAATTTATTAGTAGACAAATGTGTTAAACAGAAGCAGCATGATGTTAAGAAGAGTAGAACGTAAATTTATTAGTAACCAAAGGTGTTAAACAGAAGCAGCATGATGTACAGAAGAGTAGAAGGTAAATTTATTAGTAGACAAAGGTGTTAAACAGAAGCAGCATGATGTAAAGAAGAGTAGAAGGTAAATTTATTAGTAGACAAAGGTGTTAAACAGAAGCAGCATGATGTACAGAAGAGTAGAAGGTAAATTTATTAGTAGACAAATGTGTTAAACAGAAGCAGCATGATGTTAAGAAGAGTAGAACGTAAATTTATTAGTAACCAAAGGTGTTAAACAGAAGCAGCATGATGTACAGAAGAGTAGAAGGTAAATTTATTAGTAGACAAAGGTGTTAAACAGAAGCAGCATGATGTAAAGAAGAGTAGAAGGTAAATTTATTAGTAGACAAAGGTGTTAAACAGAAGCAGCATGCTGTTAAGAAGAGTGGAAGGTAAATTTATTAGTAGACAAATGGGTTAAACAGAAGCAGCATGATGTACAGAAGAGTAGAAGGTAAATTTATTAGTAGACAAAGGTGTTAAACAGAAGCAGCATGATGTAAAGAAGAGTAGAAGGTAAATTTATTAGTAGACAAAGGTGTTAAACAGAAGCAGCATGATGTAAAGAAGAGTAGAAGGTAAATTTATTAGTAGACAAAGGTGTTAAACAGAAGCAGCATGATGTACAGAAGAGTAGAAAGTAAATTTATTAGTAGACAAAGGTGTTAAACAGAAACAGCATGATGTTAAGAAGAGTAAAAGGTAAATTTATTGATACACAAAGGTGTTAAACAGAAGCAGCATGATGTACAGAAGAGTAGAAGGTAAATTTATTAGTAGACAAAGGTGTTAAACAGAAGCAGCATGATGTACAGAAGAGTAGAAGGTACATTTATTAGTAGACAAAGGTGTTAAACAGAAGCAGCATGCTGTTAAGAAGAGTAGAAGGTAAATTTATTAGTAGACAAAGGTGTTAAACAGAAGCAGCATGATGTTATGAAACGTAGAAGGTAAATTTATTAGTAGACAAAGGTGTTAAACAGAAGCAGCATGATGTACAGAAGAGTAGAAGGTAAATTTATTAGTAGACAAAGGTGTTTAACAGAAGCAGCATGATGTAAAGAAGAGTAGAAGGTAAATTTATTAGTAGACAAAGGTGTTAAACAGAAACAGCATGATGTTAAGAAGAGTAGAAGGTAAATTTATTAGTAGACAAAGGTGTTAAACAGAAGCAGCATGATGTACAGAAGAGTAGAAGGTAAATTTGTTAGTAGACAAAGGTGTTAAACAGAAGCAGCATGATGTACAGAAGAGTAGAAGGTAAATGTATTAGTAGACAAAGGTGTTAAACAGAAGCAGCATGATGTAAAGAAGAGTAGAACGTAAATTTATTAGTAGACAAAGGTGTTTAACAGAAGCAGCATGCTGTTAAGAAGAGTAGAAGGTAAATTTATTAGTAGACAAAGGTGTTAAACAGAAGCAGCATGATGTACAGAAGAGTAGAAGGTAAATGTATTAGTAGACAAAGGTGTTAAACAGAAGCAGCATGATGTAAAGAAAAGTAGAAAGTAAATTTATTAGTAGACAAAGGTGTTAAACAGAAGCAGCATGATGTAAAGAAGAGTAGAAGGTAAATTTATTAGTAGACAAAGGTGTTAAACAGAAGCAGCATGATGTACAGAAGAGTAGAAGGTAAATTTATCAGTAGACAAAGGTGTTAAACAGAAACAGCATGATGTTAAGAAGAGTAGAAGGTAAATTTATTAGTAGACAAAGGTGTTAAACAGAAGCAGCATGATGTACAGAAGAGTAGAAGGTAAATTTATTAGTAGACAAAGGTGTTAAACAGAAGCAGCATGATGTAAAGAAGAGTAGAAGGTAAATTTATTAGTAGACAAAGGTGTTAAACAGAAGCAGCATGATGTAAAGAAGAGTTGAAGGTAAATTTATTCGTAGACAAAGGTGTTAAACAGAAGCAGCATGATGTACAGAAGAGTAGAAAGTAAATTTATTAGTAGACAACAGTGTTAAACAGAAACAGCATGATGTTAAGAAGAGTAGAAGGTAAATTTATTAGTAGACAAAGGTGTTAAACAGAAGCAGCATGATGTACAGAAGAGTAGAAGGTAAATTTGTTAGTAGACAAAGTGGTTAAACAGAAGCAGCATGATGTTCAGAAGAGTAGAAGGTAAATTTATTAGTAGACAAAGGTGTTAAACAGAAGCAGCATGATGTAAAGAAGAGTAGAACGTAAATTTATTAGTAGACAAAGGTGTTAAACAGAAGCAGCATGCTGTTAAGAAGAGTAGAAGGTAAATTTATTAGTAGACAAAGGTGTTAAACAGAAGCAGCATGATGTTAAGAAGAGTAGAAGGTAAATTTATTAGTAGACAAAGGTGTTAAACAGAAGCAGCATGATGTAAAGAAGAGTAGAAAGTACATTTATTAGTAGACAAAGGTGTTAAACAGAAGCAGCATGATGTAAAGAAGAGTAGAAGGTAAATTTATTAGTAGACAAAGGTGTTAAACAGAAGCAGCATGATGTTAAGAAGAGTAGAAGGTAAATTTATTAGTAGACAAAGGTGTTAAACAGAAACATCATGATGTTAAGAAGAGTAGAAGGTAAATTTATTAGTAGACAAAGGTGTTTAACAGAAGCAGCATGATGTACAGAAGAGTAGAAGGAAAATTTATTAGTAGACAAAGGTGTTAAACAGAAGCAGCATGATGTAAAGAAGAGTAGAAGGTAAATTTATTAGTAGACAAAGGTGTTAAACAGAAGCAGCATGATGTACAGAAGAGTAGAAGGTAAATTTATTAGTAGACAAATGTGTTAAACAGAAGCAGCATGATGTTAAGAAGAGTAGAACGTAAATTTATTAGTAACCAAAGGTGTTAAACAGAAGCAGCATGATGTACAGAAGAGTAGAAGGTAAATTTATTAGTAGACAAAGGTGTTAAACAGAAGCAGCATGATGTAAAGAAGAGTAGAAGGTAAATTTATTAGTAGACAAAGGTGTTAAACAGAAGCAGCATGATGTACAGAAGAGTAGAAGGTAAATTTATTAGTAGACAAATGTGTTAAACAGAAGCAGCATGATGTTAAGAAGAGTAGAACGTAAATTTATTAGTAACCAAAGGTGTTAAACAGAAGCAGCATGATGTACAGAAGAGTAGAAGGTAAATTTATTAGTAGACAAAGGTGTTAAACAGAAGCAGCATGATGTAAAGAAGAGTAGAAGGTAAATTCATTAGTAGACAAAGGTGTTAAACAGAAACAGCATGATGTACAGAAGAGTAGAAGGTAAATTTATTAGTAGACAAAGGTGGTAAACAGAAGCAGCATGATGTAAAGAAGAGTAGAAGGTAAATTTATTAGTAGACAAAGGTGTTAAACAGAAGCAGCATGATGTAAAGAAGAGTAGAAGGTAAATTTATAAGTAGACAAAGGTGTTAAACAGAAGCAGCATGCTGTTAAGAAGAGTAGAAGGTAAATTTATTAGTAGACAAAGGTGTTTAACAGAAGCAGCATGATGTACAGAAGGGTAGAAGGTAAATTTATTAGTAGACAAAGGTGTTAAACAGAAGCAGCATGATGTACAGAAGAGTAGAAGGTAAATTTATTAGTAGACAAAGGTGTTAAACAGAAGCAGCATGCTGTTAAGAAGAGTAGAAGGTAAATTTATTAGTAGACAAAGGTGTTAAACAGAAGCAGCATGATGTACAGAAGAGTAGAAGGTAAATTTATTAGTAGACAAAGGTGGTAAACAGAAGCAGCATGATGTAAAGAAGAGTAGAAGGTAAATTTATTAGTAGACAAAGGTGTTAAACAGAAGCAGCATGATGTACAGAAGAGTAGAAGGTAAATTTATTAGTAGACAAAGGTGTTAAACAGAAGCAGCATGATGTACAGAAGAGTAGAAGGTAAATTTATTAGTAGACAAAGGTGTTAAACAGAAGCAGCATGATGTAAAGAAGAGTAGAAGGTAAATTTATTAGTAGACAAAAGTGTTAAACAGAAACAGCATGATGTTAAGAAGAGTAAAAGGTAAATTTATTAGTAGACAAAGGTGTTAAACAGAAGCAGCATGATGTACAGAAGAGTAGAAGGTAAATTTATTAGTAGACAAAGGTGTTAAACAGAAGCAGCATGATGTACAGAAGAGTAGAAGGTAAATTTATTAGTAGACAAAGGTGTTAAACCGAAACAGCATGATGTTAAGAAGAGTAAAAGGTAAATTTATTAGTAGACAAAGGTGTTAAACAGAAGCAGCATGATGTACAGAAGAGTAGAAGGTAAATTTATTAGTAGACAAAGGTGTTAAACAGAAGCAGCATGCTGTTAAGAAGAGTAAAAGGTAAATTTATTAGTAGACAAAGGTGTTAAACAGAAGCAGCATGATGTAAAGAAGATTAGAAGGTAAATTTATTAGTAGACAAAGGTGTTAAACAGAAGCAGCATGATGTACAGAAGAGTAGAAGGTATATTTATTAGTCGACAAAGGTGTTAAACAGAAACAGCATGATGTTAAGAAGAGTAAAAGGTAAATGTATTAGTAGACAAAGGTGTTAAACAGAAGCAGCATGATGTACAGAAGAGTAGAAGGTAAATTTATTAGTAGACAAAGGTGTTAAACAGAAGACGCATGATGTAAAGAAGAGTAGAAGGTAAATTTATTAGTAGACAAAGGTGTTAAACAGGAGCAGCATGATGTACAGAAGAGTAGAAGGTAAATTTATTAGCAGACAAAGGTGTTAAACAGAAACAGCATGATGTTAAGAAGAGTAGAAGGTAAATTTATTAGTAGACAAAGGTGTTAAACAGAAACAGCATGATGTTAAGAAAGGTAGAAGGTAAATTTATTAGTAGACAAAGGTGTTAAACAGAAGCAGCATGATGTACAGAAGAGTAGAAGGTAAATTTATTAGTAGACAAAGGTGTTAAACAGAAGCAGCATGATGTTAAGAAAGGTAGAAGGTAAATTTATTAGTAGACAAAGGTGTTAAACAGAAGCAGCATGATGTACAGAAGAGTAGAAGGTAAATTTATTAGTAGACAAAGGTGGTAAACAGAAGCAGCATGATGTAAAGAAGAGTAGAAGGTAAATTTATTAGTAGACAAAGGTGTTAAACAGAAGCAGCATGATGTAAAGAAGAGTAGAAGGTAAATTTATAAGTAGACAAAGGTGTTAAACAGAAGCAGCATGCTGTTAAGAAGAGTAGAAGGTAAATTTATTAGTAGACAAAGGTGTTTAACAGAAGCAGCATGATGTACAGAAGGGTAGAAGGTAAATTTATTAGTAGACAAAGGTGTTAAACAGAAGCAGCATGATGTACAGAAGAGTAGAAGGTAAATTTATTAGTAGACAAAGGTGTTAAACAGAAGCAGCATGCTGTTAAGAAGAGTAGAAGGTAAATTTATTAGTAGACAAAGGTGTTAAACAGAAGCAGCATGATGTACAGAAGAGTAGAAGGTAAATTTATTAGTAGACAACAGTGTTAAACAGAAACAGCATGATGTTAAGAAGAGTAGAAGGTAAATTTATTAGTAGACAAAGGTGTTAAACAGAAGCAGCATGCTGTTAAGAAGAGTAGAAGGTAAATTTATTAGTAGACAAAGGTGTTAAACAGAAGCAGCATGATGTACAGAAGAGTAGAAGGTAAATTTATTAGTAGACAAAGGTGGTAAACAGAAGCAGCATGATGTAAAGAAGAGTAGAAGGTAAATTTATTAGTAGACAAAGGTGTTAAACAGAAGCAGCATGATGTACAGAAGAGTAGAAGGTAAATTTATTAGTAGACAAAGGTGTTAAACAGAAGCAGCATGATGTACAGAAGAGTAGAAGGTAAATTTATTAGTAGACAAAGGTGTTAAACAGAAGCAGCATGATGTAAAGAAGAGTAGAAGGTAAATTTATTAGTAGACAAAAGTGTTAAACAGAAACAGCATGATGTTAAGAAGAGTAAAAGGTAAATTTATTAGTAGACAAAGGTGTTAAACAGAAGCAGCATGATGTACAGAAGAGTAGAAGGTAAATTTATTAGTAGACAAAGGTGTTAAACAGAAGCAGCATGATGTACAGAAGAGTAGAAGGTAAATTTATTAGTAGACAAAGGTGTTAAACCGAAACAGCATGATGTTAAGAAGAGTAAAAGGTAAATTTATTAGTAGACAAAGGTGTTAAACAGAAGCAGCATGATGTACAGAAGAGTAGAAGGTAAATTTATTAGTAGACAAAGGTGTTAAACAGAAGCAGCATGCTGTTAAGAAGAGTAAAAGGTAAATTTATTAGTAGACAAAGGTGTTAAACAGAAGCAGCATGATGTAAAGAAGATTAGAAGGTAAATTTATTAGTAGACAAAGGTGTTAAACAGAAGCAGCATGATGTACAGAAGAGTAGAAGGTAAATTTATTAGTCGACAAAGGTGTTAAACAGAAACAGCATGATGTTAAGAAGAGTAAAAGGTAAATGTATTAGTAGCCAAAGGTGTTAAACAGAAGCAGCATGATGTACAGAAGAGTAGAAGGTAAATTTATTAGTAGACAAAGGTGTTAAACAGAAGACGCATGATGTAAAGAAGAGTAGAAGGTAAATTTATTAGTAGACAAAGGTGTTAAACAGGAGCAGCATGATGTACAGAAGAGTAGAAGGTAAATTTATTAGCAGACAAAGGTGTTAAACAGAAACAGCATGATGTTAAGAAGAGTAGAAGGTAAATTTATTAGTAGACAAAGGTGTTAAACAGAAACAGTATGATGTTAAGAAAGGTAGAAGGTAAATTTATTAGTAGACAAAGGTGTTAAACAGAAGCAGCATGATGTACAGAAGAGTAGAAGGTAAATTTATTAGTAGACAAAGGTGTTAAACAGAAGCAGCATGATGTTAAGAAAGGTAGAAGGTAAATTTATTAGTAGACAAAGGTGTTAAACAGAAGCAGCATGATGTACAGAAGAGTAGAAGGTAAATTTATTAGTAGACAAAGGTGTTAAACAGAAACAGCATGATGTCAAGAAGAGTAGAAGGTAAATTTATTAGTAGACAAAAGTTTAACACAAATACAGCATCATGGAAATAAGTGTTAAAAGTCAATTTACCAGTATACACACGTTTAACACAGAAACATCATCATGTTAAGAAGAGTACGATGTCAATCTACAAGTAGACAAAGGTTAAACACATGAAAAACAATGCTAAGAAAAGCGAGAAGTCAATATACCAGTAGACAAAGGTTTAACACAGAAACAGCATCATGTTAAGAAGTGTAGAAAGTCATTTCATTAGTAGACAAAAGTGTAACCCAGAAAAAGCATGATGTTAACAAGAGTAGAAAGTCAATAAACCAGTAAACAAAGGTTTTACACAGAAACAGCATAATGTTAAGAAGAGTAGAAAGTCAATTTACTAGTAGATCAAGGTTTTACACAGACACAGCATCATGATAAGAAGTGTAGAAAGTCGATTTATTAGTAGACAAAAGTGTAACCCAGAAAAAGCATAACGTTAAGAAGAGTAGAAAGTCAATTTACAAGTCGACAAAGGTTTAAAACAGAAACATAATGATCTGGAGAAAAGTAGAAATCTAATTAACTAGTAGACAAATGTTTACACGAGAAACAGCATAATGGTTAGAAGTAAAGAAAGTCAATAAACAAGTAGACCAAGGTTTACCACAGAAACAGCATAACCTTTAAGAAGAGTGGAAAGTCAATTTACCAATAGGCAGAGGTTTTGCACTGAAATTACCAAATGTTAAGAGGAGTAGAATGTAAATATACAAGTAGACTAACGTTTAACACAGACACAGCATAATGTAAAGCGGAGTAGAAAGTCAATACACCAGTATACAAAGTGTGAACACAGAAACAGCATATTGTTAAAAAGAGTGCAATGTCAATTTATTAGTAGACAAAGGTTTAACGCAGAAACATCATATGGTTAAATAGAGTAGAATGTCAATACACAAGTAGGCAAAGGTTAAACACATGAACAACATAATGTTAAGAAATGTAGTAAGCCAATTTATAGGTAGACAAAGGTTTTACAAAGAAAAAGCATGATGTTAAGAAAAGTAGTACGTCAATCTACAAAAAAGACAAAGGTTTAAAACAGAAACAGCATAATGTTAAGAAAAGTATAACGTCAATTTATTAGATGACAAAAGTTTAACACAGTAACAGCACAATGTTTACACCAGTAGAAAGTCAATTTATAAGTAGACAAAGGTTTAACACAGAAACGGCATATAGTTAAAAAGAGTAGAAAGTTAATATACCAGTAGACAAACGCTGGACACAGAAACAGCATACTTTTAAGAAGAGTAGAAAGTACATTTACCAGAAGACAAATGTTTAACACAGAAACAGCATGATGTTAAGAAAAGTTAAAAGCTAATATACAATTAGACAAAGGTTTAACACAGAAACAGCATATTGTCAAAAAGAGTAGAAGCCAATTTATTAGTAGACAAAGGTTAAACATAGAAACAGAATAATGTTAAGTAGAGTAGAATGTCAATTTACCAGTAGACAAAGGTTTAACCCATACACATCATGATGTTCAGAATGGTAGAAAGTCAATGTACAAGTAGACAAAAGTTTAACACATAAAATTCATAATGTAAAAAAAAGTAGAAAGTCAATTTACCAGTAGAAAAAGGTTTTACAAAAACAGCATCATGTTCAAAAGAGTAGAATGTCAATTAACCAGTAGACAAAGGTTAAAAAAAAACAGCACATGTTTAGCAGAGTAGAAAACCAATTTATCAGTATACCAATTTTTAAAACGGAAACAGCAAAATTAACAGATCAGTAAAATGTCTATTTACTAGTAAACAAAAGTTTAAAACAGAAACAGCATAACGTTAAGAAACGTAATAAGTACATTTACCAGTATGGACATGTGTAACACGGAAACAGCAAAATGTTTAGAAGAGTAGCAAAAACAATTTACTAGTAGACAAAGTTTAAACACAAAACAACATGATGTTCAGAGGTGTATAAAGTCAATTTACCAGTAGACAAACGTTTAACACAGAAACAGCATGATGTTAAGAAGAGTACGGTGTAATTAACTAGAAGACGAAGGTTAAATACAGAAACAACAAAATGTTAAGAAGAGTAGTAGGTAAATATATCAGTAATCATTAGTTAAATACAGAAACAGCATACTGTTAAAACGAGTACAATATCAATTTACCAGTAGACAAAGCTGTAACACTAAACCAGCATTATGTGAAGAAAGTTGAAGGTCAATTTATTAGTAAATAAAGTTTTAACAGAAAAATCATGATGTTTATAAGAGTAGAAAGTGATTTCACTAGTAGGCGAAGGTTTATCAACAACATCATGATGTTAAGAATAATAGAAGGAAACTTTACCAGTAGACAAAGGTTTTACACAAAAAACAAGATAATGTTGAGATGTGCAGAAAGTCAATTTAAATTAGACAAAAGTTTAACACAGACACATCATGATGTTAAGAAGAGTAGAAAGTCAATATACTAACAGAGAAAAGGTTTAATACGGAAACAGCACACTGTTAAGAAGTGGAGAAAATCAATTTACCAGATTACAAATAGCATAATGTTAAGAAGATTAGTAAGTCGATTCACTAGTAGACGAATTTTAACACAGTAACAGCATGATGTAAGAAGAGTGGAAAGTCAATTTACAAGTATACAAATGTTTAACACAGAAACAGTATACTGTTAAGAAAAGTAAAAAAAGGTTTAACACAGAAACAGCATAATGTTAAGAAGAGTAGACACAGGATTAACACAGTGACCGAATAATGTTAAGAAAAGTATACAAAGGTTTAACACAGAAACGGCATGATGTTAAGAAAAGTAGACAAAGGGTTAACACAGAAACTGCATGATGTTAAGAAAAGTAGACAAAGGTTTAACACAGAAACTGCATGATGTTAAGAAAAGTATACAAAGGTTTAACACAGAAACTGCATGATGTGAAGAAAAGTAGACAAAGGTTTAACACAAAAACATCATGATGTTTAGAAAAGTATACAAAGGTTTAACACAGAAACAGCATGATGTTAACAAGAGTAGACAAAGGTTTAACACAGAAACAACATAATGTTAAGAAGAGTAGATAAAGGTTTAACACGGAAACAGCATGATGTTAAGAAGAGTAGACAACTGTTTAACACAGAAACAGCATACTGTTAAGAAAAGTAGACAAATGTTTAACACAGAAACAGCATAATGTTAAGAAGAGTAGACAAAGGTTTAACACAGAAACCACATAATGTTAAGAAGAGTAGACATAGGTTTAATTCAGAAACAGCATAATGTTAAGAAAAGTAGACAAAGGTTTAACATAGAAACAGCATAATGTTAGGATGAGTAGACAAAGTTTTAACACAGAAACAGCATAATGTTAAGAAAAGTAGATAAAGGTTTAACACAGAACCCACATAATGTTAAGAAGAGTAGACATAGGTGAAACTCAGAAACAGCATAATGTTAAGAAAAGTAGACAAAGGTTTCACACAGAAACAACATAATGTTTAGAAGAGTAGCAAAAGTGTAACCCAGAAAAAGTATGATGTCAAGAAGAGTAGAACGTCAATTTACAAGTAGACTAAAGTTTAACACAGAAGCAGTAGAATATTACGAAGAGTAAAAAGTTAATTTACAAGTTAACACACGTTAAACACAGAAACACTATGTGTAAAGTAGAGTAGCAAGTAAATACACCAGTATACAAAATGCTGAACACAGAAACAGCATATTGTTAAAAAGAGTACTAAGTCAATTTATTAATAGACACAGAAACATCATACGGTTAATAAGAGTAGAATGTTAATACACAAGTAGAAAAAAGTTTAACACATGAACAGCATAATGTTAAGAAAAGTAAAAAGTCAATTTATTAGAAGACAAAGGTTTAACACAGAAACAGCATATGGTTAAGTAAAGTAGAATGTCAATACACCAGTAGAAAAAGGTTTGACACATTAACAGCATATTGTTAAGAAAAGTAGTAAGTCAATTTATTAGTAGACAAAGGTTTAACACAGAAAAACCATATGGTTAAATAGAGTAGAATGTCAATACACCAGTAGACACAGGTTTAACATGTTAACAGCATAATTTTAAGAAAGGAGACGGAGGTTTACCACAGAAACAGCGTTATGTTCAGAAGAGTAGACAATGGTTTAACACAGAAACAGCATAATGTTAACAAGAGTAGACAAAGGTGTAACACAGAAACAGCATGTTGTTAAGAAGAGTAGACAAAGGTTTAACATAGAAACAGCATAATGTTAAGAAGAGTAGACAAAGGTTTAACATAGAAACATCATCATGTTAAGAAGAGTATGCAAAGGTTTAACACAGTAACAGCATACTGTTAAGATGAGTACAGTGTAATTCACTAGCAGACAATGGTTAAATACAGAAACAGCAAAATGTTTAGAAAAGTAGAAAGTCAATTTTACCAGTAATCATCAGTTAAATACAGAAACGGCGTAATTTTAAGACGAGTAGAATGTCAATTTACCAGTAGCGAAATGTTTATCACAGAAACAGCGTAATGATAAGTAAGTTAAAAGTCAATTCATTTGTAGACAATGTTTTAACACAGAAAAACCATGATGTAAAGAAGAGTAGAAAGTGAATTCACTAGAGGACAAAGGTTTATCACCAACAGTATAATGTTAAGAAGAATAGAAGGTTACTTTACCAGTAGACAAGGGTTTTACACGGAAACACATAATGTAGAGAATGTGCAGAAAGTCAATTTAAAAGTAAACAAAAGTTTAACATAGAACCCGCATTATGTTAAGAAGTGTAAAATGTAAATTTACTAGTAGAGAAAGGTTTAACACAGAAACAGCGTAATGTAAAAAGAGTAGAAAGGCAATTTAGCAGGAGATAAAAGTTTAACACAAACATATCATGATGTTAAGAAGAGTAGAAAATCAACATACTAACAGAGAAAGGTTTAACACAGAAACAGCATGATGTTAAGAAGTGTAGAAAGTTCTTTTATTGGAAGGCTAAGGTTTAACACAGTAACAGCATAATGTTAAGAAGTGTAGAAAGCATATTTACAAGTAGACACATGTTTAACCCTGAAAAAAAATCATGTTAAGAAGCATAGAAAATCAATTTACGAGTTCACAAAGTGTAAAAAGTCAATATACCAGTAGACTTCGGTTTTACACGGAAACAGCAAAACTTTAAGGAGAGTGTAATGTAAATTTACCAGAAGGCAAACGTTTTACACAGCAACAGCATGATGTTAAGAAGAGTAGAAAGTCAATTTACAAGTAGAAATGAGTTAACACGGACACAGAATTTTGTTAAGATTAGAAAGGCAATTTACCATACGACGAAGGTTTGACACAGAAACAGCATAATGTTTAGAAGTGTAGAAAATTAATTTACCAGATTAAAAATGGTTTAACAAAAATACAATATAATGTTTAGAAGAGTAAACTGCCAGTTTACCATTAGACAAAGGTATTTCATAGTAACAGTATGATCTTAAGAAAAGTAGAATGCCGATTTACCAGAAGGCAGAGGTGTAACACCGAAACCGCATCATGTTAAGAATTGTAGTAAGTTAATATACTAGGAGACAAATGTTTAACACAATAACAGCATGATGTTTATATCAGTAGAAATTCAATTTACAAGTATACTAATGTTTAACACAGATACAGCATTATGTTAAATATACTAGAATGTAAATTTACCAGTATACAAAAGTTAAACACAGAAACACCATGATGTTAAGAAGAGTAATTAGTCATCTTACCAGTAGACAAAGGTTTCACACGGAAACAGCATAAGGTTTAGAAGAGTAGAAAGTCAATTTACTAGTAGACAAAGGTTAAACAAAAAAACAGCATAGTGTTAAGAGATGTAGAAAGTAAATTTACCACTAGACAAATGTTTAACACAGAAACAGCATAATGTTAAGAAGATAAAAATAAATAAACAAGTATACAAAGGTTTAACACAGAAGCAGCATAATGTTAAGAATAGTAAAAAGTCAATTTACTTGTAGACAAAGGTTGGACACAGAAACAATTGATGTTAAGAAGATAAAAAGTCAATTTACCAATTGACCGAGGTTTAACACAGAAATAGCATAACGTAAAGAAGAGTAAAAAGTAAATGTACCAGTAGACAAAGGTTTAGCAGAGCAAGAACATAATGTTTAGAAAAGTAGAAAGTTAATTTTTTAGTACAAAAAGATTTTACAGAGAAACAGCATGATGTTAAGAAAAATAAAAAGTCAATATACCTGTAGACAAAGGTTAAACACAGAAACAGCATAATGTTAAGAAGGGTAGAAAGTTAATTCACGAGTAGACAAAGCTTTAACACAGAGAAATCATGATGTTTAAAAGAGTAGAAAGTCAATTCACGAGTAGACAAGGCTTTAACACAGAGAAAACATGATGTTTAGAAGAGTAGAAAGTCAATTTACGAGTAGACAAAGCTTTAACACAGAGAAAGCATGATGTTTAGAAGAGTAGAAAGTCAATTCACGAGTAGACAAAGCTTTATCACAGAGAAAACATGATGTTTAGAAGAGTAGAAAGTCAATTCACGAGTAGACAAGGCTTTAACACAAAGAAAGCATGATGTTTAAAAGAGTAGAAAGTCAATTCACGAGTAGACAAGGCTTTAACACAGAGAAAGCATGATGTTTAGAAGAGTAGAAAGTCAATTCACGAGTAGACAAGGCTTTAACACAGAGAAAGCATGATATTTAGAATAGTAGAAAGTCAATTCACCAGTAGACAAAGAGTTAACACAAACAGCATGATGTTAAGAACAGTAGTAAATAAATTTATTAGAAAACGAAGGGTTCACACAAAAAAAGTATAGTGTAAAGAAAAGTATAAATTCAATTTATCAGTAGACAAAGGTTTGACACAGAAACAGCATAATGTTAAGAAGAGTAGAAAATCAATGTATTAGTAGACAATGGTTAAACACTGAAACAGCACGATGTTAGGAGAGTAGAAATAGGCATTGGGTTTACTTTCGGCAGTCTCGTAACTCTCGCTTCCCTTTTTTATTCTTTATTCCTCACAGTACATAAGCGATTTTTCAGACAAGGAGGGAATAATTGCTGTTTTCTAAGTCGGAATCTTGTTATCTAGCACTTACTTTTGTCCAGTCTTTTTTACCTGGAAATACCGATTTCAATGAAAGAAACAGAAATTGAAAAAAAAATAAAGAAATATAAGTTTAACATTCCCGCAAATACAGATTCCTTTCAAGTATACATATCCTAGCCAAATTACACGTCAGCGCCGGGTTTCTTAAACTATTTTCCTCTGCACGTCACTTTACATGAGAAAAGTGTGTTTGTTCTTAGAATCGCAATAAAATAATACAAGTAATAAACAAGGGTTTAAGGTTTCTGATGATCGATAATAATCGTAAGGGAATAAATTGAACGCTATAGCAAAAAAGCAATTGTTTAGTGTCGATTTGAACATTTAAAGATGCCATTAAATATTGGAAATGAAGGCAAATGCTTTAACAATACGGCCCTAGATCGAACGAAAGTATACTGTCTTTGTTTGTTTATTAAAACTGTTTATAGCTTTGACGTAGGGATACAAACTCCGCACAGATTTGAAATAGTTCGATTGTCTAAAATAATTAAATAAAAATAAAGAATAGTAACATTTTTTGTATAATAAAAAGATGTTAAATACGTAAGATAATTAGACAAAAAAATCTTTTCTTTTTCATCCAAATTTGTAAAAAAAAAAAAAAGTATTTTTTTTAAATAAATAAAATCATTTATTTTACGGATAAGAATTTTGACAAATATGTATTTCACAAAGCAAGACTTCTCTTTTCTTTTCTATTTTTCTTAATTTTACTAAAATAAACCTTAGCAGAGACAGAAAGATCATGTCCGGTCTTGGTAAAAAGATTTAAAAAAGTAAAGTCTAGCGTAGTTGTGTATCGCGTCGTTGACGCCATTTTTAATAAAAGGAGTTGATCGCATCTTAGAAAACATTATTTTCGTATAGTAATATTTATAGAAATGTAGAAAACCAAATAATGATAAATGATTTTATTCATTAAAATAGTGAGTCGTAACTCTAGTATCTGACATGTTGTCATGAGACTATCCTCCTAGAGATTACCTCTTTCTGTGAGGGCTAGTAATGTTCGTTCGTCATGATACTATCTTCCGAGGTACTACTTCTCCCATTTTTGGGTAGGGTAGTATAGTATATGTTCTGTTGTCATGAGACTATCCTCCTAGGGATCACCACTTTCTATGAAGGTTGGTAGTGTAGTATATGTTCTGGTGTCACGAGACCCCCTCCCAGCGATTATTTTCTCTATGTTAGGTGATAGCGTACGTGATTAAGAAATTGTGACAAGTGGCTATTAATAAGCAAAATCGGTACTTAAATAATATATACTAGCAAGAAATAGGCGACCGGAGGGTACAGATTATTGTTTGATAGTATAATTTCTCCAAAATAATAATAAATAAAAAATAATCACACGAATCATCGTATTATAGGATACAAAAAAAAGAAAGACATAAACAAAAAAGATTATTAAAAAACCCAGAAACACAAGTTCGATATTCGGTATATGTTTATTATTAATAAAATAATGAGATTATTTATAAAAGAAAGCAAACGTTAGTTATGATATGATTAAACAAATTTGACAAAAGAGAATTGAACAAAAGTCTGAACCTTTTTTGTAAAAGACGCTTAAAATTTCCCGTGGTAAACAATCATTTTTTTTTCTTTGTAAAATACTATCAGTTACTTCCATTACAGTCGGATTCTTTAAAAAAAAAGACATATTCCAAATATTTGATTTATCGATGGCATGGTATCCCCGGAGAAGTTCGAGCAACACGGTCTTTAAAATTGCATTCGGCTTTGTGCAGGGCTTCTGTTGGTCACGTGAATATAAACACCGGTTACTATATGATTTTCTTCTATTTGTATTAAGGTTTATCAGATATCAATTGATCATTTGTTCATCTTTGAATGTATTTACTAAATTTAAATTAGAATAGCACACATGACAATAGGTTGTGCGGACAATAATTTGGGAAGATTATATGACGACAAACATAGTGATGCGTTTTAAGGATCATAATTTAAGATTTTCACTTCAAAAAGACATTTACTGAAACACGTATGAAATATGGAACTATTTAATTCATGCAAGTATGTATTTAAAAAAAGCTCAATAAATATTTGTTACTATGGATCCCCAAAGCCTCATGGATAATTATGATAACATTATGTTGCGTCGATCCTTCAAATGGGGTCTCATACCATCCTTGAAAAAGTATTAACATCTCTGGTTACATCTGGAGTGAAACATAAACGCTCCCCCTCTCTCTCTCTCTCTCTCTCTCTCTCTTTCTCTCTCTACATATATATATATATATATATATATATATATATATATATGTATATATATATATATATATATATTGTTCAGGAATATGAATATATAGACACATATGCATATGGATGCATTGATAAATGGACGACAAACCACTACATAATAATATGGAATTATTTAGTACCTGGTTATATATATGTAGTTCCACACACAGACAAACAAACATATATATATATATATATATATATATATATATATATAGATATATATGTATATATATATATATTTATATATATACATATATATACATATATATGTGTGTATATATATACATATATATATATATATATATATATATATATATATATCCTCGCGAAAGTAAGTACACTGTGTTTCCCGTGTATCTAATGTGCCCAGAAATGTAATTATAACTCCATATTCAGTAAGATAATATAGAAATATACTAAATAAATATAATATAGAACGTATGCATCATAATTATTTTCGGAGTTGCACCAACAATTTTTTTGTTCGTTCCATCTGCAGTATACTAAGTTGTCCATATGACATCTAATTTAAAATTTGATTATTTCGTTCAAATATTATCTACACTCATCGTCATGGTGATCTTTTAACTGCTATCATATCGATGTCTATGATAGTTAAACAAACAAACAAATTGACTGATACAGGCGGACAAATATATACATGTATATATAAATGTATATATATATATATATATATATGTATATATATATATAATGCGCATATACAATGGTATGAAAGTTTTTTACAGTTGATTAAAAACAATCTTCATTTTCACTCATACAATGAAACATGAATTCGTCCAAACAGCATCTCTCATAAAACCGATATTTCTCGATTTATAAATATCTGGCATTCTCTAACATACATATATATATATATATATATATATATATATATATATATATATATATATATATATATATATATATATATTTATATATATATATATATATACATACATACATGTGTGTGTTTGTTGGTGTGTGTGTGTAATATAATGACAACTTAATTACACAGAAACGTGTGTGTTTCATTCCTGATTAGTTAGAAACTAGAATAGGAACCGCTTAGCTATCAACAATATCCTAAAACATAGATGTATGCAATTAGCCTGATGATTTTTATTGGAAATGAAACATAAACGTTTCTGTGTAGATTACTTGCCATGCGTATATTTCTATACTACTTTATATATGTAAAATAATACAACTATAATATATTTATATATTTGAACGGTTGATTCACACACGATTGCCTGTTTATAATGGTTAATCATTATAGTAGAAATATTTGCAGTGTATTTCATTATCTTTCTTTTATTCGAAATATTTATTAACAAACGAAATAAAAAGAAAATAGTTTAATGGAGAAAACGTATGCAAAATATTGAACATAATTTAGTAAAGCTATGAAATCGTTAATCTGGTAGCCGAGTGCTAAAATCTTGTCAGTAGCCAGAATATGTATAGTTTAACATATGTTTCGTGTAGATTATATCCGAGTGAGAAACTAGAAGTTTTAAAGTATAATGATGTGAAAAATACGTTACTAAAGCATAGAGGCGAAATAAACACAAACTGTAGACATAGTATAAGCTGTTTTTTTTCTTGATAGCGACTACAAAAATAAGAGAAAAGTTCTCCACATGAATAATAAAATGCATCTAAACTCTATCAGAAAACTTTAAGTGATGTCTTAACTAAATGTTATTGCTAGTTAAACAAGCGAGAAATTTTCAAAGTTGTAATAAAAATAATAATAATTTAAGACATTAGTGCGTAAAATGTGACACAAATAAGACAAGCTATCTTGATCACGTGACTGCGCTTATGAAGTCATCGCAACTAAACTTATTTTAGCAAGTGTCAACGTTTATTTGTCTTATCTACGTATAAATATAGCGCGTCAAACCATACGTTAGAAAAACAAAACAAAAACAATTAGCTTTAGTCTTGACAAGACTGAGGCTATAGTTGGCAAGAAAATCAGTCATCAGCTAGAGACTTCTACAAGCCTACACTTCTTGGAAAGAAGCTACTGGAATAGGAAGCTGTATTACAATGAGATTCTGAAGAACACATGACAAACTAGTGTGCATAGAAAAGAATGAGACCAGCAACATAACGTCTGTGAGTGAAAGGGTTCACAGAAGAAGAAAGGGTGGGACCAATCAAATTACAAATACATTTCTGTACCTTATCAAGAACCCTCACATAGAACAGAGATTTACTCGCTCAAATATGACAACAGTGAAAAACAAATTTATTTCATATATAGCTTGTTTGCTATAAGTATATATATATATATATATATATATATATATATATATGTATGTATATATATATGTATATATATATATGTATATATATATATATATATATATATATATATGTATATATATATATATGTATATTGATAAAAATATAGTGAGATGTATGCAGGTGCATGTGCGTGTTATATGAGATAGGAGAAACAGAATTCTCGTAGAGAATCTGGTCCAGAATTAAGTATTGAGCCCTCTGAGTTCAGGCGTTTTTCACCAAGTACAAAATAGAGATACACATTTTTAATCACGTTTTTTTACATGCATAACAAGAAACGAACCTCGCATACAATACAACGATACATTTATTTTGTACAGAAGACGTGCTTCATTGATGCAGTGCAACTAATAATTCACATCGGATATTTAATTTATAATCGTTGTACAATTAATTTGACTAATTAGACAAATTGAATTCATCTAAATTTGCTCAAGTTTCTAGCATGCAATTATCTTGTCTGCTTCAATCATTTAACCAAATTTGTCTGTTTTAATATGAATTTGCTATGAAAGACCACAGAAAATAAAAGCGGGCATTACAACTTCATGTAAGTCTATAAGTAGATATAATGTAAACGCATAGGAAATAAATAAATACGCGTTGCATATATTTGCGAAACGTTAGTATCTTAGCATTCCTATATGGTCGAATTTTAATTTTCTTAATAAGTAAAATCCTACAAGGTCAGTAACCAACAATATTTTATTCATAGATTTCATTACTCTCACCTTTAAACTACGCTCCCTGGTTACTCCTATAATGGTTGATTAAACCTCTTAAAATCTATTGCATCACTTAGGTTCCAAATACAACCCAATCCTACCCCATAATCTTCATACTGGTACTCAATTGTTGCAAGCAGACTAACGTTGTTCCCAATCCTAACTTCAGTTATACAATAAAGTATCTTATGTAGTCATGCATTTAATATTTAACTAACTGGGAATTCTTGAAAGTCTTTATACATCAAACCTTGAAATAATAGTTATTGTCCGAATTATTACATATTAAATACGTAAAATGTAGATTTCCAATCATCTGAACCCTAACTTCCGAATTGGAACCCTTTTAAACTTTTTGAATTATATATAAGTTTGTATAACAATCCGTTTTAATTACGGGAACCCCCTTTCAGAACTACTTACTTACTGACCTGAATTCACTTCTTTTTTTAGCTTATGATAACCCCACCCAAACTCGCACCGGTTTATTACTTACTAGCAACGAGCAGTAACCAAACAAACCCTCCCCCCTCCTCTTCTCCCAGCATCAGCCATAGTTCATTTAACTAACCTTATCAACCCCCTTCTTTATCTTATATCTTTACCCCACCCAACTTCTTTACTTGGCCTTGTGTCCAACCAGACCTGTCGCTTTTCTTAGACTCGATCGAAGTCACTACTAAAATTCCCGACTGCCTGCGTTTAATATACACATTTCAAACTAAACTTCTGAAAAACTACTTTCATTCTCGGTCTACGGAAGTATTTTAAAATGGCCCTTATTCTCAAAATTCCATCCGAATAAGTGCGTTCCATCTCCGACAGAACTAAACATCTTTCTATTGGATTTACTTCATTTTGAACATTTTCAACGCTGCTTTCACGAAACCCCTTTTTACCATCTTTAAATCTCCTTTATCAACTGATATTCACCAATTGGACATACTCCATATTTTTACACGCACACTCTTATTCTCCATACACTTTATATTTTTTCAAATTTTGAATTTTAGCTTTTCCACTGCCAACTTATCCATCTATGAAATTCCTCTGATGATAACATTTTAATCTTTGAAAAGCCTTAGCTTAAGAAAAAAAACATGTTTTTTTCCGAGTACACCTTGCATTGTAGAATCAAAGTTGAAATAGCTTTGTCATTCGTACATCTTTATCTCTCTTCTTTCATTTATCTTTATATATATATATATATATATATATATATATATATATATATATACACTCCGAGTAAGGTCGTCGAATCCTCTCGTCCGTCTTAATGCTTACGCTGTAATGGCATAAATATAACTTAAATTCTCCGTACTACAATGCAATTTAAAATGACCGTGAGGATAGAGTGAAAGCGTGCAGATACAATGGTGGCTCTGTGAACCGGGGTCACGCTTTGGGGCCGTCTTAAATTATCACTTTTCGACATGGCAGAGAGTAATAGGTTCGAAGCACTGTCGTCTGTAGTTAAATATTATTTAATATTTGTTCACAAATATTATTATTATTAAGCGTCCTTTAGTCGAATTAAATTTGAGCATTGTTAGGAGATGTTTAAAAATAGACATTCACAAAGTTACAAAGCAAGACTCCGAGTTATTTCATCGAGTCTTCTATTCTGCCTTAATCTTTACGCTGTAATGGCATAAATATAACTTAAATTCTCCGTACCACCTGGTAATTGTAAATGACCGTAAGGGTAGATTTAAAGCAAGCTGATCTAAAAGTTGGCTCTGTGAACTAATTTCGCGCTTCATGACCGTCTGAAATTATCACTCCATTACACTGAATGGAGCAATAAGTTCGAAACGACGTCGTCTGTAGGTAAATATAATTTAATATTTTTTTATAAATATTATTAATATATATATATATATATATATAAATATATATATATATATATATATATATATATAAATATATATATATATATATATATATATATATATAGGTATGCATATATATATGCATATATTATGAAAATAACTCTAGACAAGTCATGAAGCAACTTGATGTAAAGAGATATAAAGAACGAAAGCTGATTATCGCAAAGACGGCTGATGCCTATTGACCTTAGTCTTGGAAAGGTCAAGCAGGAAAACAATCAACAGTAGGAGAGTTCCACAATCCAGCAGTTCTTAGACAGAAGATACTGGAATAGAAATATGTATTATAAAAACAGCGACTTGGTGAAGACCACTAGCCAACGAGTCTAACGAGCTGAAATAAAAGAAGCAGGAAATCGATCAGCAAATTCTTAATAACACGTGCTATATTAGAATATATAGAAAATACTGAGACTAGCAAAATTGCGTTTGTGTGAGAGGGTGCAGAGAAGAGGACAGAATTGAGCGATCTAAATTATACACATACATATACACACATACACACGACACACACACCCACACACACACACACACATATATATACACACACATATATATATATATATATATATATATATATATATATATATATATATATATATATATATATATATATATATGAAGAAGAATGGAAAGGAATGAGAGAAGCAAAATCCAAATCAAATTTCAATTCAATTGTTCACCACCTCTCGTCCCTTTTAACGACCTACCTATCTACATTTAATTTTCACAGCTCGACTTTTCGACACCGGACTTTTTAGCAATCGGAAATTTGCTTGCATTCGGGCAGAGTTTTGCCCTGTGTTTCTTTCCCTACAACTTTTATTTTACTTTTTCAAATATTAAATCTTGGCCTTTGCCAACTTATCTATCCCAGCGACTTCCTTTGATGATAAGATTTTGATCTTTGAAAAGCCTGGCTTAAGGAAAATTTAACTTGAATAAATTGCCTTTTTGCGGAATATACCTTGCTCTGAGCAATTGAATTGAAATTTGATTTGGCTTTTGCTTCTCTAATTCCTTTCCATTCTTCTTCATTTCTACCTGCTCTATCCTGGATATTGAGCTGTATACTTTTCAAAATAGGCTTTACCTTTCCTAAAACTTTGCTTTTAGTACACCACTTTATATATATATATATATATATATATATATATATATATATATATATATATATATATATATATATACTATAGTTTTCTGGTTTGGCAGCATAAAAACAGAGTTTTCAATTAGGTTTGTTAGAGTATGATACATTTATTATATATAATACTATGCAATGAGAATTCGATTAGACATCGATACCTTGTCAGTTAGTAACCTTATCTCGATTTGATGATCGACTTAAATGCGATATTCCTAGCGGGGTTTCCTATTCCTCCTGAAACCTCCAGTATCAATGTATGATGGAATTTTCACTATTTATTAAAACAAATATAAAGATAATTATTTTATATTGATTTGCTCGATATAGGGGATATAGCATAAAGTATTGACCAGTTACAAAAAATCCCAATAAGAATCTGAATGAGATTATTTTACGAAATTTAATTCACATCACGTGTTAAAATCACGCATATTCTGCATCAAGTAAGTAATAATAACAGTCAGAAGTATCATGACTTAGTATAATTATTTCAGGAGGCGAAAGGCTTAGATCAAACAAATCTTATTATGGAATCAGGCATATAACTTGCTTACAAATGTTTAATATTTTAATGCACCACGATTAAGAATTTTGGTATGGTTTATTACAACATGTCTAATGTCATTCCTAATATGTAATAGAGGTAATTGGTAATTGTTAATATATAATTAAGTACACTAGCTAATCGATAATTGCATATATATATATATATATATATATATATATATATATATATATATATATATATATTAGCACTTATATATTTACCATACACGTGCCAGTAATTTGAAGTATCTGTCTTTTCTATAGGTACACTAAAGACCAGGATGTGATATTAACCAACCCAACTACGAGAATCTAGAATTAATGTTTTTCCAAAACTCAAAGGATTTGTCCTATTTCTTGTCTTTTTTCGGCTTCTCTTTTAATCATTTATTTGTCTAATAATATTCTATTTCTGCGTGTGAGTTCGATTCATAACACTTATTAATTTTATTGACTTCCCCCTAAAACATGCTGCTTTTAAAAAGACTAATACCAGTTTCTACTGATTCATAAGACCACATTTTCGGGTTTCATGGGAATTATCCCTTATTATATAAAGGTATATGCATAAGTTTATATATTTGTATCTACGGGATTCACTTCTAAACTAATTGATCGAGAATTACGGATTTTAGAACACAACTGCTGGGTGGAAGTGTTGGTAATGTTGCCTATGCTTTGTTTAATTTAATGCAAAAGAGAGTAAAAAAGGGAGAAACCCTCTGTGAAAATTTAGTTACCTCCGATATGTTTGTACTAATTTTAACAATAGGTATTAGGCAACACTAATTCATGAATATAGTCATGAAGTTAAGTATCATTAAACTTCTATTTTAATCTTCGCAAGGAAAGTAAAAGTGGTGAAAAGTTTTCTGTGCGGAGAATTAATGTCACCCAAGATAAATAACGAAGTTCTTGACTTCTTCAACACATTCCCACAAGCTATTTGATCAGCGCAGCACGGGAACCGGTTCCTTCCATCGAGACACTGAGATTAAAATTCTAAAATAAATATTCTTCACTGAACATATTTATTCTTACTCCAGCTGCAGTAGATACTTCTGTGGTGATTGGCCCTCGTTTAATTGTGTTTCTTTGACTTATTAACGGAATCAAGTTTCGAATAAATAAGGCGACTCTTGAAATAAGATGGCTCGTGCAACGTGTCTAATTGGTGGTGATGCAGGGAAATGTTTTCGCCCGGGAATAATAATAATAATAATAATAATAATAATAATAATAATAATAATAATAATAATAATAATAATAATAATAATAATAATAATAATAATAATAATAATAATAATAATAATAAACAATCCCAAAAAACCTGAAAGCACTATGAACAATCCCCAAAAACCTGGAGAAAAGACTGGGAGAAATTGGAATCAAAGGGACCATCGAAAGGCCGGCAATGATCAAAACAGCTGCAATCTTAAAGAAAATCTTTGAATGCGGAAACCAACCCGCATAAGCTACAAAGAGTAATCAGATATCTTCCCCAAGGAGAGTAGAAAGTAGACCTTGGATTTACTTTCGTCAGCCTCGTAACTTTCGCTTCCCTTATCATGTCTTTTAGTCTTCACATTCCATCAACAATGTTTCTGACAAAGGGTGAAGAGTTTATGTTTTATGGGTCGAAATCTACCCATCTAACACTAGTGTTTTACTTTGAAGTAGTATTTACTTTTAGTTCCTTACATCAAGTGGCTTCACGCCTTGTCTGGAGCGAGTTCCATGAAAATTTTCTTCTCTTAAGAATCTATTTCGTCACCGAACATCTTTCGAGAAGACGTTATTAGATTTCTTAGATGAGAGATTATACTTGATACTAGTTTACCCATTGAAATGTGTTAATACATTGTCTGGCTATGTTAGTTTCAATACACTAGTAAGTATTTTCAGTGAAGAGTAAGTAACTACGATTAATGAATTTACGTATGTTTCTTATTGACAGAAATACGAGAAATAATGTTTTTTCAGCAAAGATAATTCACTTCGAACTAAAGCTGTCTACCTTTTGCTGATTATCTAAAAAGTATTCACATCGTAACATTAGTACACCTTAGTAATGTTTACTCTGTGACACTCTTAGTAATAGTAGCCTTTTTTTCTTTTTTTAGCAACGAGTTACATTGTTCTCTTTACGTACGAACAGACAACCTCACCAAAACGCCATAAGTTATGAATAGAATATAGATAATTTACATTGGGGAAGTCGAATTGTTGTCTTGTCCCATTTCATAATTCATAGGAACACATCGCCGCCATTTCATTCCCGGGTGCAAAATACAGAACAAGATTAGCTGGGGTCTTTTTATTGCTTTCATTTCATGGATTACGGAGAACAAGTATACAGGCTAAAGCAAAACTAATTTGGGCCACTTCCTATCTCGATGCACTCCATCTTAAAAGGGTTGGATATATATATATATATATATATATATATATATATATATATATATATATATATATATATATATATATATATATATATAAAGAGAGAGATAGAGAGCTTTGTTATCCTTTCTTAACTTGTCGTCGGCTAACCAGTAAAAAAGGACGTTTGCCCCAATTTACATGTGGCGTCACGAACCCCGGAGTTCTACACCTTATTATAACATGAATACACCAACAATAGTAATGAAACAATACGAATTTATTACGGGAAACATTTCGAATAATAATAGACTCTTGACAATTACAGAAGACATGGGTGAAGAGTTAATTATCAATTTCCATGTTTCTCCTGTATAACCAATAATTCATTTTATGTTTGATGTTTTTTGATATTTTATTTTTTATTTTTCTGATATTTTTCGCATTTTCCTGTCATGAGTTGCCCGGTATTTATGATATTAGAGTATAAAAGAATGATGAGAAATACGAAAACCTGATTTGACCGGCACGATCAGGCGATATGAATATATATATATATATATATATATATATATATATATATATATATATATATATACATATATATATATATATATAGAGAGAGAGAGAGAGAGAGAGAGAGAGAGAGAAAGAGAGAGAGAGAAGGAGAGGGGGAGAGAGAGAGATAGAGAGACAGGGTATTTATGAAATAATGAGATGAGTTGAATCAGTTCGAGAGCCAGGAAGTTACCCTGTAGATGGCGTTTTGAGTTCCGTTTTCAATGTCTAACTGGATAAAAAATTATTATTATTACCAAACTTATGATTAATAAATAATATTTAAAATATTTCACGTCGCCCGCAGTCACTAATTATGAACTGTGAAAAAGTGAATTGCTATGGGACATGGTCCACATGTGGAGTTCAACCTAAAGCTACCCAGACGATTATGAAACGGATATATAACATGTGTTTATTAGGGATAATGTGAAACCATGTAATGTTTAATATATAGTTACTTCGGAATCATATGTACAAGGAAAACATACAATAATATTGTCTACATCGACTACCTTATTTTTATGATATTATGTAATCAGTAAATATTTAATATTTATTGAGCGTCGTTTGTCTACTAGTCAGTCTTGCTGTCTAACTTTTCTCTTTGACATCCACGGTGAACATGTTAAATAACCTTTGTTTACTTCATCCGCGTGAACTCTGAGATCAACAGCAGTGACCCAATTCCCGCTCAACTCTTTCGCGGCAATGTCGACCTATTTACGTCATGTGAATAAAAAAAAGTATTATTTTATAAACAAATGTGGAAAACTGTATTGCTTATATTTTGTTATACCAAGAGAAGCAACTTTGTCCTGATGAGAAACGAGAAAGTAAATTGAATAAATTCCTTTGCACGCGACTCTTATAATTACCCAGAGAGAGAGAGAGAGAGAGTAAAACCTGGACTCATCGTGTTACAAATTTAGAAAGTGTCTCTAGCAAAAAAAATGTAACTATTATTGCGAAAAACAGAAATTTCTCATAGAAACGCCAAAGCAAACAAGAAAATGAACCAGGCGTCAATTAATCGGTATGAGAATAAGATGTCACCTAAGAGATAACAATGTGCTTATACGACAATGAGCTTCTCATCAGGTTTGAAAAAACCTCAAATAATAAAATAGATTTGATTGTTACGCTCGATATTATTGTCTGTGGGATATAGGTCATGTGCCAAGTTCAGTATTGTAGATATGACACTCAAAGAGAACACAAATAAGAAGCATCGAGAGAAAAACACATGCAAATTCTATTTTGGAAGAAAAAAAGAAATCGGCTAAAAAGTGGAATCAGCTAGTGATTTAGCTCAATCAGTGTATCGATGATGTAAAAATATGAAGGGTTTGCTATTTTCTTAAATCTAGTGCAACGAGAACAACACATATGTTTAAATAAACGTTCAAATGTTTAACATTTAATGATAGGGGTAAAAAGTACAGAATAGTTAACATTCGATTACCTGCAATAGAAAAAATAATAAAACAAACGAATTAAAATGAAATTCTCTACCGTACCCGCGTAGTTTTATCTGAATACACCCATTGATTTATTTATAAGCGCAATGTTAATTAAATACACAGAGAAATTGAGATTAAAAGAGGAAATAGTCTGGATTATTTGAATAATGATTTAAAACACAAACGTGTTCGGTATCGTTTATTTGTAGATTTATGTCTCAATTTTCAAACATACTAGCAAGAACCCTGTGACTACCTGTTATAAGAAATATATAATGTATTACAATTGAAAACGCTTACGAAAAGGTGGCGTATATATTTGATGTTGTTACTGTTGCTTCTAATAAAAATAATAATAATCATAATAATAATCATTGAATTTTGCATAACAAAATGTGTTATTTTGTTGTAAAATTGGGTAAACTTGACCATTCAAATGGCCGTGAACCCCCGACAACATATCTGATAAAGAATGTAGACAGTGAGAGGGGCTACAAATACTTGGGAATTCTGGAGGCGGATAAGATTAAAAATCAAGGATATGTACAATAGAAGAGTAAGGATTATTTTTAAATAACACTTCCACAACCAGAATACAATCTATGCTATCAATGCCAGAGCAGTAGCTATCATTCAATATATTGCCGGTATACTTGACTGGAATGTAGATGAACTAAAATGCTTGGACATCAATTTATGGAGATTTTGCAAAGAAAGGAGATGCAGATCGATTGTATCTACCTAGAAAGGAAGGTGGTCGAGGTCTACTTAGTATTAGAGATGCTGTGAATATAGAAGAATGTTTTCTATATAAACATATTTCTGAAAGTAATGAGATTCTATTCCGTGAAGTGAATAGAGAGGTAATACTAAGAACTGGGGTAAAGAAATCGATGGTTACAAGAGAGAGGGTTAACATTATTTGGAAATAAACTACAGTGTATTCTTTAAGAATACTGCATTTAGAGATAATGGTAAGTCTCAAACTAACATAATAGCATAAAAACATTACATAAATATTTTTTTAACTAAATGATCTATCTTTTGATAATCCGAAAAAAAGCGACATAAAGAATATTCAGTATTAGTTCAAAGCGAATTATTTTTGCTTAAAATATATTATCTGATACTGTTGACAAGAAAAACAATATGTAAATACAGTCACCGTAGTTACTTACCTTCATATGCAAATAGTAAGTGGCTTATTTTTCCACGAAATATCACATATATTTTTCTTCGTACTAGATACAAAGCGGTAAAAGCTATGTAGCGATGGAGATTGACATATCCAGGTACTGTACTAGATAAAATTAAAATTATAAAGAGACAAAATCTCTTAAATAGTCTCTCATTGCTCGCTATCTCTCTCCACCACTCTCTCCAGCTTCCGGTTAAATAGTCTTACTGCTTGTGGTGATTTTTTCCTTTTATTTATGTCTTTTCTACGCCTGACTATATCCTATATATCTACAAATCCACCATCCGCCGATGCATGGAGTATTGTTGTCACATTTAGGCTAGTGCACCATCAACCAGTCTCTCCCTATTAGACAAGGCCCCCAAAATAGGTCCCTCACTATCCACCAAACTCTATCCACTGTCTCATGGCCGCAATGTTGCATCCTTGTGCTTGTTTTACAAGTACTTCAATGGAATGTGCTCCAATGAACTTGATGCTCTTGTACCCCTCGACCTAAATACACTCGACCAACCCGACAATCACCTAAATCTAATCAATTCACTGTAGAGGCCCCCAGATGCCGGAGAGTCCCCTACTTTAATAGATTTTTTTCTCGAGCTGTCGACCTTTGGAACTCCGTCCCTCGTCCCTGTTTCCTCAACTGTACCGACATGCAGAAATTTAAAACTAATGTGAACAAGCACCTCGCTGCAGAGCTCTAAATTAATGGTGACCCCCAAAACTTTTACCTTAATGCCTAGTAACCCCTTGTGTGTACAGTTGCAATTTGCTTTGTTTGGGGTGAACTAAGTTAAAAATAAAATTAAAAAATAATGACTTATTCATATGTTGAGTTTAATAGATTTATTATTTTTGATTATTGATAAACGAAGATAAAGAGTATGGGGGGAAGAGAAAAGCGAGATTGATAGACAACGTATAAAATAATAGCAAGGAGGGGGTCAAACAACAAAATACAGTAACAGACAATAACAATAATAGACAGAAACTTAGTAAGGGATGGGTCACTTAACAAATTAATTGCAAATTATGGAAAATTAGAATAGATGAAATGGAATTTTTCATAACATAACTCAATCCGAGAACTAAATAATATTTAGGGTGTATTTTGGGTTATTAAATTATATAGAAATAAAAATTGACTCATGTAGTTTTTATAAAATAATCGACTATAACATTTCTCTTTTATTTGGCACGTGTTAACCGCTTTTAAATATTGAATGAATTGTCACATTTTTATATTTTTAAATAATAACAGTCTTTGATAGTTTAGATTAAATAAGAAACCAGTGTTTATTTAATAAAAGCCTGTTAATCAAGGCGATGGGGAACGAAGATCATTTATTAGAACAATTGGTTGTATTTAATGCCTAACCTGACCGAGATTTAAACTGAAGCATACCTTTAGATGATATGAAAGCTATGCTAGTTTCGGAAATACATGCAGTGGAGGGAGAGGGAGGGCACAGACGGCAGAGATCTGCACCAGAACTCTCAGAACCAGACGTCGCTTACGTTTGTCACAACTGCAATGGAGCCGGCCGATCTAGCATAGGCGTGCACAATTACACCTGATGCTGCAATTCGGCAACGAACTGATCTGAGACGAAGAACTATTTTCCATCCCGAGACAGACAAATACTAGCAACAAGTGTCGGCTTATATTTAAACAAGTGTGGCGAATCTAAATACTTGTCAATTAATCAATTCTACACCTACAAATTTCGAAAAATACAATCAACTTTATTTGTTTTTATTACCTATTCTACTCTTTTCATTACTAACCCGTCATTTTCTCATGCAAATTATTTTTATACTTTGCTTAGAAAATACAAAGAAACGACCTGTCTGATCATTGACCAGAACTAATTTAACAATATCAGAATGTAGTAGGTTGTTCGGAAAGTGTCTGCTGATTTTTTGTAGTTCATATTTCGACACGTTAGAACATGTCAACTTATTGACAGAGATATAATACTTATTGACAGAGATATAAACTTATATTCCCGGTTTAACAAAGAAAGATACAAAAATATGTAACGTGTGTTATTTTGGAACTTTTTGAAAAGGGAAGATAGAAAGGCCCATTTTAGGCACCTGACGCTTTTCTATTTCCATAAACGCAAAAATGCCTCACATGCACGGGATTTAATACGGCAAAGATGCTTTAGCTGACAAGAGTGTACGGAAATTGTTCACAAAGTTTGCAGCTTAAAATTTCAGCCTTAATGATGAAGACCACCCGGACAAACCACCCTTTAAAAATGATGACCAAACAAAAGGATTAACATTAAAATCCACCTTAAATAAGGTTTTGATTACATATTTAGTGGTATATATATATATATATATATATATATATATATATATATATATATATATATTATGAAAAACAAATATATATATATACATATATATATAATGACAAACAAATATATTTATATATATATATATATATATATATAATGACAAACAAATATATTTATATATATATATATATATATATATATATATATATATATATATATATATATATATATATATATATATATGCTTTAATTTTCTTTAAAAGTTGGCACGATTTTTCCGGACAACCTGATGATATGTGAGATTTTAAAATGTTCTATGATTTTGTTGAATAACAATCATGAGGGTAGAATTGCGTGCAGCTAAAATGTCGTATTTGTCGTTTTAATAAATATTTTAGTCAATCTAAATCAATAGTTTGCGCTCCGATACTATATGATCGCCATTTGTGACGTAGCTTAATCTTCGCGGGGCAATACACGTGATCGTGTGCTTCGGGCAGAATCTTAAGAAACTACGTATGGGGGAACTAACTTAACTCAAAACATATAATAATTTTTTCGACAAAGAGTTATGGCTGTGTGTTTTTCTTCTAGCATAAAATATTGTGAATATTTATTTTTTTGTTGTTTCATGGGTTTAGGTTGAGTTTTAATTGCACATCGAATGCAATGTTTACCGCCATCGTTTGACAGCCCAAAGAGTTTCGCACTTTGGAGCAGCGATGTTGGCATTTATGGAGAATGAAGTGTTAAATGTCATATCGTTTATTATCAACATGAAACATCTGCATGGGAAACTTCCACGTGAATGTTCCAACAAGTCCGCTGACGTTTAGTAATCATGTAAGATGCGTCCACACGGTCTGCCCGTAGATCTGTCACATTGCAGTGTAAATTCAAGTCCTCCATGATAAACGCGCATGTTAAAAGGACGCCTCTTATTTTAAAAGCGTCCAAACATCTTCATAATCTGTCCGTTAGTATGTATGTTAGGCATAAGTTTGTAATATCGTTTTCGTTAATCTGTCACATTATAGTTTCAAATACTATTTTTCATTTGTCTATCTAAAAGTGTTCGTTGGTCTACCATTCAAATGTTTTGAAGTAGCGTTTAAGTCAGTCTGTCACACACAAGTCGATAATATTAGTTTCGTCAGTATGTCACGCTTAATTTTGAAATAGAATTTCTATTGGTTTGTCACTGGTAAGTTTGAAATAATATTTTCGACGCATAACGCGTAGAGTTGAACGGGCGCATCTTAAGAATATTTATTCTTGTTTGTCCAAACTGGAACCCGTAAATTCAGCATTCATGTTCCTACGAATCTGTTGACTTTAAGTAGATATTTCTAAAATATGTATTTTAGCAACAGTTTAGACGTGTAAGCTCTGGCAATTCTATTGAATTATTTGTGCACGCAATATCATAAGTCAAAGTGTTCCATAAATGTGTATCTTTACACTCACAGGCATTAACAACAAAAGCAAAAATAGTATAATACATAATATATATATATATATATATATATATATATATATATATATATAATTATTTCTATTTATCCAGATATGTACAAAAAAACGCTACACTGGCATGTCGATGTTATCGATCAATAATTATTAATAACTTATATCTCATCAAGCGCAACTACTCTGATCCTTTACTTAGATGTTGATATTTTCCAATATGAACATCTGAGTAAAGAGTAGGACTTTTCCGCCTGATAAGATCTTAGTTTCTGATAACTATTGATTGATGACATCGACATGCAAGTGTAGCGGCTTTTTGTACATGTCTTTATAACTAAACATAATTATATAAATAGCTCTATTTACTATAGAGCACTATTTTATTTTTCAGTTGAAATTCTGTGTTGTTTATATCTTGTGGATGCGTACTTTACCTTGATTACATATAAATATATATATATATATATATATATATATATATATATTTATTTATATATGATACACTATATCTACAATTAAATGATACGTCAATTAGGTAAAATGGCATCAATCAATCCGCACCACTATGAATGACATAGTAGTATAGGCTCAACTCTGTATATATAATAAGCAATCAGCCTTAGCGAAAAAAGCAGGTTAGTAATTTTTTCCTGTAGACACGTCGAATCTATTGAAACACATGGTGTGAAAGCGGTCTTTCATCACTGAAAGCTGAGTATAGAGAATAACAGACAGAAGTAATAGAGTGATTGTTTCTTAATGAGTATGTTTACAGAATATAAAATAAAACTGATAGACTCAGTTTGACTTCTAGCTTTGGTGATCCAAATTCAATTGTTCAATGATGACTTTCCAGAAAGGCATTGAATCAATTCTCCCTCAGCTCAGTTAAAAATAACAGCTGTGCAGTAAGAGCCCCTTTGAGCCTCGTTAAAGGCGATCAATTATGGGTGTTCGATAATCGATCAGATCAAGGTGTCATTACCTTGTTGTCGGTGCAATGTCACGCAATTAGTCGCATGTTAATTAGAGAGAGGAGACGGATGCGTTTCAGTAACACGCTTTCTCACATCGGATGACATAAAGAAGAATTGCTTTAGCTAAAAACCTGGCGATTTTAAACTTAAAAGTGAATGTTGCCATGCATGAGAGGACTAGTAATATGTTGTACACATGATAAATAAGATAATTCAGAGTGCAAATAGTCTGCATTGAAAATACGAACTATGTATTTTAAGCAATACATTTTTGCAACCAGCTGAAAGGAACGAGTGTTGAATGCTACGACATCTGACGTCATGAAAATTCATGTCTTTCTAATCGCAAACAAATCACATATTTTCAAATCAAGTTGAATTCAGGTTTCGGGACATGTTTCTCGTTAAAAGCTACAACAATCTATAATCAATTCTTAAAATATATATATCTATTTATGTGAAGTTAGGTATGTTTATATATTTGTATGTGCACAGGATTAACTCCTAAACTAATACACCGATCATTATAAATCTGAGAACACAGCTGATAGCCGTAAGAGTAAATAATATGGGCAATATTTGATTAAATTTAGTTTCATGCAAAGTTTATAAAAAGGGGGTGAAAGCTACGCCCGTGAAAATTCAGACATCTTCGGTGTTTATAAAATTATGCATCACGTAAATAATATTCCGCAAATCTCGGTATCTTTGGAGAATTTTAAAGGGTTTGTACGGGGTATAATATAGACACAACCTATTCGTATGGGGTATTATATGGGTTATAATATGGAAACAACCACTTTCAGATTTGCATTCAATTTGATCAATAGTCCTTAGGAAACAATTAAGCAAGATTTGATGAAATTCAATTTATTTTTAAGTTTAAGCTTTTAGATATTTTCTAGAATTAAAATAATGTAATAAATTTTGACACAAATTAGAATAATGGTTGCTATAAATAATGTGAATGCAAGAGTTTTCTATGTTAGCCGCCCAGCATTCAGGAAGGGGACATTTTGTCTTCAGCACCGTCCTCTTCCGAACGACATGCGCACGGGAAACTGTCTTGCCTCAACACCGCCTGCTTGCTCAAAAGCTGTCTTTTTCAAATCAGCCAACATGGGATTCGGACGTCCGATGAGCTTGCGTTTAGACGTTGGTCATTCTGGGACAAGTAGCTTGGTAAAATAGAGGTAAGCAACGCAGAGTTCTCGTAACCTATTCAAGTTTTCACTTTCTTTTAATTTTCTTTGTTTCGTTTCTTAGAACATGTTTGTAAGACTGATTTATTTTTTGTATTTACGTTGAGAAAAAAGGTGTTGTATTCAGCGTTGGCCACATGCGCGCTTAATAAATACATTCGCCTGTACTACTCGTCTTCCGAGATTTTTCGCCCCAGATTGCTTGCTGTTATAAATAAGGTTAATAGTATTATATCTTGATTTAAATCGTCATAAAAGTACAACTCTCTTCAGTTTGATGAATTAATTTTACCCATCCTTGGACGGGTATTATTCTAGTATACATTCAGTTTGGAAATATAAGTTTTGCATACTTTGGAAAAAGTACGTTTTTTATGTGGAGTCTGATACGTCATCATGCTTAACTCGTTTCTTTATTTTGTCGTCAGAAATGGCTTTGTTGACATCAGAAACATATAAATTGATATATAATATGTGGAAATCGGTCAAAAATGAAGCATTTAGTTCACAAAATGATAAATTTTACCATCCGTGGCGGCCATCTTGAAAAATGGCGGCCATCTTGGATTTTTTGAGTGGCGCAACAGTTTTTTTCGGAAGAGTAGACCATTATGAGCAATCGTGCCAAATTTCATGCCTGCTTACCAAAATGCACGATTCTTCATCATTTTTGACTTAAGCTGCTCAGCTATTTCAACAGTTAACAATTGGAAATACAATTGGTCCAAATTATTTTGGCCATACAAATGTCACATATATTGTAACAGAAAAAATACTTCATCCTAAAAAGCAACATTAACTATGCGATTAGGAAACTATTTATATTGCGGATTTAGAATCAAGCTGCAGATACAGTTACTTTTTAAATAATAAAAAGTCATATATATCATGCAATTATTATATTGGAACCAAATATAGTTGTTCTCTCATAAGACTGTTAGTAATTTAGTTTTAATAATTTCTCAAACATTGCAAGCAAGCATTGTTAAAAATACGAAAAGGTATAATTAAGCATTGTTAAAAATACGAAATGGTATAATTAAGCATTGTTAAAAATACGAAAAGGTATAATTAAGCATTGTTAAAAATACGAAATGGTATAATTAAGCATTGTTAAAAATACGAAAAGGTATAATTAAGCATTGTTAAAAATACGAAAAGGTATAATTAAGCATTGTTAAAAATACGAAATGGTATAATTAAGCATTGTTAAAAATACGAAAAGGTATAATTAAGCATTGTTAAAAATACGAAAAGGTATAATTAAGCATTGTTAAAAATACGAAAAGGTATAATTAAGCATTGTTAAAAATACGAAAAGGTATAATTAAGCATTGTTAAAAATACGAAAAGGTATAATTAAACATTGTTAAAAATACGAAAAGGTATAATTAAGCATTGTTAAAAATACGAAAAGGTATAATTAAGCATTGTTAAAAATACGAAAAGGTATAATTAAGCATTGTTAAAAATACGAAAAGGTATAATTAAGCATTGTTAAAAATACGAAAAGGTATAATTAAGCATTGTTAAAAATACGAAAACGTATAATTAAGCATTGTTAAAAATACGAAAAGGTATAATTAAGCATTGTTAAAAATACGAAAAGGTATAATTAAGCATTGTTAAAAATACGAAAAGGTATAATTAAGCATTGTTAAAAATACGAAAAGGTATAATTAAGCATTGTTAAAAATACGAAAAGGTATAATTAAGCATTGTTAAAAATACGAAAAGGTATAATTAAGCATTGTTAAAAATAACAACTGCTTAATTATACCTTTTCGTATTTTTTCAATTTTTTTTAATGATCTTATTCCGTATTTATAACAATAGAAATATGTTTGGTGGTTTTGGCTAGAGTTTATGACTCTATGATGATCATTCATCTCAACGGGCAATTCTTTATAGAAAATGACGTTCTCATAGATACTGATGGGTCAACTAATCTATAAGTGTGCTTAATCCTTCTTGAAAACTCATAAGAGTACTATTTTACGTCAAGTGTGTAATAACATTTTGTTGGTCGTTTTGACTAAAGTTTTAACGAAAATATTTTGATTAATTAGTCGAAAGTTTTAACTGAGATTTATTTTAAAATCTGTTACCTTTAGATTTGAAAAAGACAGCAGTTTTAAGTAGACTTTTCGTTCACCTGTTATACTTCAATTTGAAATATAATATTTCCTGATCGGTTAGACTAAAGTTTCAATTAGACCATTTTTGGTCCGTTTCGCTTAAGTTTCAAATAGCATTTGCGTTCGTTTCTTAAACTAAAGTTATAAGTAGAATTTTCTTTGTTCTGCTATGCTTACGTTTTAAATAAAATTCATATTGGTCGTGTGGACGAAAGTTCTAATTTGAGGTATATTTTAAATGTAATTTCTTTTATCTTATGTTAGGTCTTCTATGCTTTTTAACAGGAGTATCTTTATGTTTGTAACATTTAAGTTTGAAAACAGATTTTTATTAGTCTTCGTTTGACAGTTTATCGCCTGTTATTGAGAAACTGTTCGTCACTATGTTATCTGTCAGACTAACATCTCTGTCTCAGATACCCGAACGGTCTTTTCTAAAAAATAAAGCAACTAATAAAACTATACACACCAACACATAGATACTATAGATACTATAGATACTATAGCTAAGATAGATACTAACAGGGGCATTCGGCGTTGGTCGGGATTAAACCTGTTTCGTTTTGAACCCAGCTCATAATACCGTTTTTTACCTTTATTCCTTACATTTTATAATATCTAAAATTTGGGGAATTCATTGATTCAGTGGGAGAAATATTACGAAAGGAACATTAATTGAAATACATTTCCGTAAATTAAATGTCTGTAACAATATCCGGGCATCCAAACACACCCGGCATTTCTGGGAAATGGGAGAGGACCTCTCTATACCATGTATCAAGCATTGAAGACCGTATTACCATTCTTATCTTTATTTGTTAATTTCTATAATTTATAAATAAGGAATAAAATATAATTTCGTATTTACTTTCTATGGATGTCCTGGGCAAACGGAGACCCATCGATAACGTTCTACTGTTTATCAAAATGAAATATACATATCAAAGTTCGCTGGATTATGTATTTTCAGAATATATATATATATATATATATATATATATATATATATAGAGAGAGAGAGAGAGAGAGAGAGAGGGGGGAGAGAGAGAGAAAGAGAGAGAGAGAGAGGGAGTCTTGGAGGTTTTTAAACCATTACTACTATATGGCACCTAACCCCCCCCCCCCCCAAAAAAAAAAACTTTTAGTCCCTAGTCCTTCGTCGGAAAACAACTTCGCTTGTAAGTCAATTATATTTTTGCAGTCCATATAATAGTTTGTTTCCAAGAATTCACACTAGTCTTAACTTTATTTAAGTGATCATCAGTTGTTTACCATGAAAAACTGTTTCGGGAATTTCAAAACAAAACAGTATTATGTCTCATGGTTTCCTAGCAGATCTTATCAGATACCATTTCTCTAAAAAAGAAAAGAACAAAAATATTCCTAATATTAGATCTAGTTTTTTCTTTCAGATTGCGACCCTATTTTGTTATTAAACAAATTCGTTATTTACAAAAATTTCTGTATTTTATAGAGTTTTACTAGCGGTACTCCGTGTGCTTTCTCCATTAATGTTTAAATTGAAAATAATATTCCTTTTGAAATAATAAATGTATGTCATGGTCAATACTATTAAGAAGAAATGACTCTTCCTTCTTCCGTAAAAATTATTTGTCATGGTCAGCTAAATATATTTTAAATGAAAGAACATGTTGCTTTATTTATTTATTCATGTATTTATTTAAAATTGTAACAATTTAATTATTTTCAAAACGACAGATATTCTCTGCTTATAAAATAATTGTCAGCAAAATATTCTTCAAATCAATAACACAAATGCTACTTTTTAAAATGTATTTATTTAAATTTTACTTCTGTATTTGGCAGAGCGTATACTTTTTGTTTAGAACGATGATTTTACAAATAGTTTGAGTCGGAATTGTTTACCATAGCGACATCAGATTATTCTACAATCATCATCTTTGCCGATCAGACGATCTAATTTTGTTAATGTGTATGAAAGATGATATACGTAAGAACATAAACTGTAATAGCCTATAATATATATATATATATATATATATATATATATATATATTCGTTTTCATGTCCTTTTATATCAAGAATCTATACAGAACTCTTTTTTTTTAGTTTTTAAAGAAAGATATGAAGTTAAACCCCGCAATATATAAAAGATCAATACATAGCAAAGAAAACATATATTTTCTTTACACACACACACACACACACACACACACACACACACACACACACACACACACATATATATATATATATATATATATATATATATATATATAGCAAGAATGTTATGTATTTTGGAAAATGTGAAAAAATAAAAAATAGAAACTAAAAAAACTATGATTGTTGGAATATAAAATGAACCATGTCTTATATATAAATATATATATATATATATATATATATATATATGAATGGAAATTGTAGTTTGCTTGAAGCATTGCTGGAAATATAAGTGTAGGTTTGTAATCCGAGGCAGGAGCAATGTGATATAGGTACCGGTAGGTGGAACAGATGAACAAAAATAAATGGGAAGAGAAAACAAGAATGGAATCTCAAATCAATTTATTAATATTTCACGTAAAACAGATTAAATACCTAAACAGTAAATAAAAAGAGGTTACTGCCAGGCAAATAAAAGTTCCGGAATAAGGTAAACTTGACTTTTCGAGAGAGATACCTCTCATTATCAAAAGACCAAAAATATGACCGAGTGGTCCAAAAAAAAAACAAGATGGACTGATGGGATCAACTGTTGAAGAAATACCGCAGAAAATTGAAAGTAGATACGCAGAAAATAATCAATATTAATTAATCCTATCGAACTTTATCTTATTAATATGTGTTTATTTACTATTTTTACATAATTCTATTATTTTTCATTTTAATTGATTTGTTTTCTTTTTTCTTTGTTTTAATTCAATTTTAAATTTAAATTTGATAAATGTAAGCCGTTACGGGAAAACGAACGGTCAAGGGGAGACAACTTTGGGATCTAGAATCTGGTTAGAGTTAACACAGAACTGAAAAAATCAATTGTGGAATAAGAAGTGACTTTATAGTAATGAGAATAAGAAGACACAATTGAAAAAAAGGATGGAGGAGGAATTAAGAGATTAACAATATATATATATATATATATATATATATATATATATATATATATATATATATATATATATATACAGTGTAAATTTCTTAATTCATATTTATTTTATAGGTATAATATTTCTAAAATTCAATTTATTTAAATTTTATTTATTTATTTTTATTTTATTTCATTTTTTATTAATTTTTTTTTAGGGATTATTAATATATATATATATATATATATATATATATATATATATATATATATATATGTATGTATACATCAAGAGTTCGAATGCAAAACGCGATAAACGCTATTTTAAAGATCACGCAACTGTCTTTAGAAAAAGGGTTGCATTTCATCATTCGACAACATCCCAACACTATGTGTTACATAATATGATACCGAAATAATTACTTTTTGATTTCTATTAAAATTCGCTTTCATTCGAAGTCTAGATTTATTATATTCGTGTTTTTATTGTTAACGGTCTCAATTTCAACGAATTGGATTTATCGTATTTTGCGTTTGAACTCTTCATATATATATATATATATAAAGTCTATATACATTAATATAAAGTGTAAATAACTCCATTCTTGTTTATTATTTATGTTTTTCTTAGTTTTTATATTTTTAGTTTTTTTATGTTTCACTTATTAATATGTAATTATGTAAATTTAAGGACAGGATAAAAGGCATTGAAGTGTGGGGTGGATGGTTCTGGGCAAATACCTGGAATAGGAGGCGGGAGTGCAAGTATCAGAGGATGAATACAGAAGAAAGTCTAAATCTGTTATTCAGAGTTGGATGAAATTTCGAGATTAGAATAGCCTCCGAAATACGGAGTTGACCCACATTGCGGACCGAGTTGAAGATGCTGACACTAATAGAATGATGTGTGTTGCCACATGATATTAAGTATTTGTGAAAGGAAGAAATGTGGGTGTTAAGATGTTATTTAATGAGTTGGGGCAGAGGCCTGACGGTGCTACCGATATAGAACTTCTGACACTTAGCGCATTGTAGGTTGTACACCGTATAGGTGCGGAAGCAGAGGCCAGATTTGGGGATGGGGCAATTAGCTAGAGAGAAGGGATCCGGGGTGTAGTGGCTCTTTTTAGATAAATGTCGTATGAGAGAAGTGCATGTGTGGGGCAGCTATATGTCGAGGTTTTCACTACGTATGGCATTGTGGATAGCGGAAGTGATACGGTCGCTAAAGAAGGGGAGCTTAAGGAAGCAGGTGTTGGTGAGAGTGTGGTGTCTACGTCTTCCAGTGTTGTTGAGGCTGGATATGGTAGTGAGGGGGGAACCGTTGGTTAAGAGGGTCTGGTGGAAGGCTTTGGTGTGTGTTGTTTTGTCGGTAGTGGATGAGCATTTTGTCCTTGATAATGAGAGGTATCTCTCTCGAAAAGTCAAGTTTACCTTATTCCGGAACTTTTATTTGCCTGGCAGTAACCTATTTTTATTTACTGTTCTGGTATTTAATCTGTTTTACGTGAAATATTAATTAATTGATTTGAGATTCCATTCTTGTTTTCTCTTCTCATTTATTTTTGTTCATCTGTTCCACCTTCCAGTACCTATATCACATTGCTCCTGCCTCGGATTACAAACCTACACTTATATATATATATATATATGTATATATATATATATATATAAATATATATATATATATATATATATATATATATATATATATATATATATATATATATATATATATATATATATGATATAGCTTCTCATCTAATCAAAATAAAATTGCATACCAAGAGTTTTACAATTGTGTCGAAGTGAATTTATTTTTAGGATTTATATTAAAAGATGTTAACTTTCCTGATGCATTTCTACTGCATAAGAACATTGTTTTCATGGATTCATCTGATGAGAGGTCTTAATTTACCTTCAATTTGTTCAGATGTTTTTGTAAACATGAATGACGAAAATAGATTTTTCATTAAAAAAAAATGAATTAACTGCGAAACAATTGTAATATGTCTAGGTATGGTATTTTATTTTATTACGTAACACACACAGTTTCTCTCTTTCTCTCTCTCTTTCTCTCTCTCTCTCTGTCTCTCTCTCTATATAAATAGATATATATAGTATACATTTTTATTTACACAAACATTTCTGTCTACATATGCGCATACATGTTTACGCTGGGCCTTCTTTCGAGAGCCAACTTCCTTAAACTTTTAGAAAGTTTTTTGTATGAATAGAAATTTATACTAAAAAACAATTCCACTTGTTATTGAACACTTTTTATAAACACTGGAGTTTCATTGGATTTACACAAAGCAAACTCAAATGACACACACACACACACACACACACACACACACATATATATATATATATATATATATATATATATATATATATATATATATATACATGCGTAAATGTGTGCGAGAAGAATAGATTGGAGGAACTTGCTTTAAGGAAAATATTTCATTCCTTTCGTTATTTGTTTGTTATAATATAATTACATTTGAAAATTATAAATGTTTTTTCAATTATAAAATATATTAAACGTTGAATGAGATGTACTTGTTATACTATTAAGATATTATTAACTTTCAATGAAAGGAACATCAAGTAAGAATTTAAAAAAAAGTTCCTCACAACAAGATTGCAATATTTTTAACACATACATCTATATATATATATATATATATATATATATATATATATATATATATATATATATATATATATATATGTACGTGTGTGTGTGTATTTATGTGTACGTGTGATAAAATATTAGGAGAAAATAAATCCAATGAAATTTAAAAAAATTGGGAAAAAGGATATACGAGAAAATTGAAAGTGACATCTCAAGGTTTCGGCCACACGTGTCGTTTGTTAATTTTTAGATCGTTCATTCACTTTAGAAGAAGACCTGATGAGAGTGGAACGTTGAGACACCACTTTTCACTTTTCATTTGTGTTTTATATGTGTGTATATTTATATAAAATAATGAATTAGAAAAACAAAAATATTCAAATTGTTAAAAAAAGATTTATTGGCTCATATAACCAATGATTCGGCCAATCAGATCTTCAGCAGAGTTGAGTCAGCCAATCTATGAATAAGTAAAAGAATAGTTTTAAAATTATCTTATAATTAACTGATAATTATATTTACTGGCATTATAACTCTTTGTTTCACTATGATTTGTTGAAAGAGACGAAAAATAATTGTTAAACGGAATGTTTTTCTATTCAATAATAATTTATGAAAAGGTTTGACGCTTCATTTAATATAATATATATATAGAGAGATGAGTTTGAATTATCTACTAGACACCTCTTGTGTCCTCGGTCTCTCTGTACAGGGTTTGTCAGGATAACCTGATATGAGGATAATTCACCCATCAGGAAAACCCTGACCAAATATTCAAAATAACATAGTATTCAAGCACATATAACATCTTTTCGGTATGGCTATACACTGGCTTATACGAGAAATAGCGTATTCTCTCCTGGTGATGTTACCTGAAGTAACAACACTTACCTGCATACTCAACCAGACTAGATGAATTCTTGTGCTGGGATCTGGTAAGGCTAAAAGACCATGAGAACGATATACTATAACATAGTTAACTGGTCAATTAGGTTGAGGAAAACTAATGTCATTAAATATTTACTAACTCAATGTTTGACAAGTAAAGGAACACTTTAATAAAATATCTTATATAGAGATCAAGTGTTAGACAGAGGAAGGGATCCCTTGATTTCTGAGAACTTCGACTGAAGTAAAATTAAACTATATATATATATATATACATATATATATAAGAGGGGAGATCTTGAATGCCAACTAGCCACTGTCCTCGAATGTCAAAGGTCCCTTTATACAGTGGTTTGTCAGGAAATCCTGGCATGAGGATACTTCCTTCCACAAGTAAACCCTGACCAAATATTCAATATAGCATAGTATTCGAAATACAAATAAGATTCCCTCGATATTGCGAATCACAGTGACTTATACGAAGTATTGTGCACCTTTTCCAAGTGATGGGTCCGTTAGTAACAGCGCTAACCTGTATACTACACCAGACTAAATGAATTATTGTCCTGGAATCCGGTAAGACCAAGAGACCACAAGAAATATATATATATATATATATATATATATATATATATATATATATATATATATATATATATATATAGAATAAGAGAGAGAGAGAGTCATGTTATATGGAATATTTAGTACATGGAACAGTGTATAAGCAGTAGTGGACTTGTAAAAAAAAATTCTAAAAACGTGCTTTTATGTTTCCCTTCCGCTCCTCCCACTTCCTCATTCCCTTCTTGTCTCACCCTTTCATACCTACTCCACTACTACTCTCCACCGTTTCCGGCTGACAAAACAACCTGCCAATCTTCCCGACTCTTTTACGACTGACAATAATAACTGTTATCGTCTCCAACTTTCATCTTCTCACAATCTCTCCTTTAACTCACGCTCTCTTCTCTACACTCTTTCCTGATGGCTTTTAAATTTTTTATCTGTTTTAGGGCATTGGTTCATTAAAAAAGATCTCTTTAAACAGCAACGATTAAGGTAGTTTGAAGCGAGCGAAATATCTGTTGGTTTTAGAGATGTGTGCAGGTTATTATCTTTACTAGACTGTTCATGCTCATCCAATATTCCATATACTGAAACATAACATCTTCTCTAACATTTACTATCATATTGTAAACTCCCTCATATATATATATATATATATATATATATATATATATATATATATAACTAGATTGAATGAAACATAAAAAGTGTGTTAATGAAATAGAAATAAAAATTGTTTGTCTAACACTGTATACTATAAAGATATATAGTACACTGCAAAATAATATTCTCTTAAAGAGAAAATGATAAAATTTGAAACAACACTGTTCCTTTACGTTTGATCCCAAAATTTCTGAATACTAAAGTAAAAAGAAATTCGACGATCAAACTAAGGTTTAAACCATCGTGAGGAGTTTTTCGGGACGTACTTTTATGAAGAAATAAGATTTCAAATAATATATATATATATATATATATATATATATATATATATATATATATATATATATATTTGGTTTCTTTAGGCGAAAGGCAGTCTAGATTATGTAATAAAATAATTATTAAGCAAACACATAGATTTTATTTCTTATACGTCAATATGTATGTATGCATATATATATATATATATATATATATATATTCATTTTTACGTGCATAATAGTAGTCCATGGACACGTGTTTCTTGCTATCAACTGTCATCACTATGTTTAATTTGACAAGGATCGAACCGAGAATTTCATTGTCAAGAGTTTAACCTCCGGACAAGGACACCTTAACAAATCGTACATATTTCCAGACAAGACGTCGTATACTACAGACAGTCAAATCGTGGGTTCGATCTCTGTCTAAGTTCGCCATGCTGATGACGGCAAATGGCCAGAAACACGTGTCCAAGGATAACTTTCATGTTCTTAAAAATTATATATATATATATATACGTCCTGTTATGGTCGACTTGATGCAATATTCTGTATGACTCTTAACCGTTTAAGAAGTTAAAAAATACACGCTGTTAAAAAAACAATAACAAATACATTACTTACCACTTTAAATTCATGTATTGTGTGCAAACAAACTAGACCGTTTATGTATATAATATAACAGTATCTAATATATATATAATCTATATATATATATATGAAGAAAAATATTCACCAATAAATAAAACATAAAAAATCTAATAAGTCTAAACATAATAAAGAAATTGTAAAGTGAAATCATGCCTTAATTACTTGAAATCGAGAAATACATATATCTATTGATAAAGATAATAATATATTAACACAAACACAGACATATATATATATATATATACATATATATACATATATATATATATATATGTATATATATACATATATATATATATATATATATATATATATATATATATATATATAGAGAGAGAGAGAGAGAGAGAGAGAGAGAGAGAGTCTCGGACTTTGGTTAAGTTATTTTTTTTAAACTGTGGTCGTTTTGCCTGAAAAAATTAACATATATATATATATATATATATATATATATATATATATATATATATGCATAAAGAGAATGGGAAACATCGACAGTGTTATATGTGTTACTAACATATATTTTGTTAAATAGACTTTATTGAGTTCATATGATGTATCGATGCAGTGTATGCCATTTTTAATGATTTTCTTTAATTCTTTTTCTAATGTTTTTTATTTTTTATTTTGCTTTCAGTATATTGACAGTTTTTATACTTGACTACAGACGCCTTCTTTCCTTGACGTTGAAATAATAATGAAAATATATACATTAATACATTATAACATAGCCTCATATGAACTAAATAAAACTTATATTATTTAAGTAGATTTCCTAGTCATTATAGACGTCAATCGTATATATGCATATATATAGAAATATATATATATATCAATATATATATATATATATATATATATATATATATATATATATATATATATATATATATATATATATACCAATATATATATATATCAATATATATATATGCGTGTATATATATGCATATATATATATATATGTATATGTATCTGTTGATCTAATAGTACAAAATAATAATAATACTGATAATAATAATATAAATAACATAAAAATCAACTTTTCAAATCCGAGCAAAATCAAGACATTACATTTCGTACATGTATAGGGGTTAATATTATTTCCTATGGAGTTTTATAACAATAATAAATAAAATAAAATAATACTTATCTGAACACTGAACTACAGTTTCATGGTGCATTAATATATTCTTGTGTAATAATGTTTGCGATGCTTATAAATTTGAATAAAAATTTAAATCTGAAGTTTTAATGCACAAGAACATCATAATACACTTCTAAGAAATGGATAAACCATAAAACTGCAGTTAAATGTGAATATATGTTACATATATAATTATTAGTTATCATTGTTATATATATATATATATATATATATATATCAATATATATATATATCAATATATATATATATATATTCATATATATATATATATATATATATATATATATATATATATATATATATATATATATATATATATATATATAGATATTCCATATTAGAAGGTCCATTGTGAATTAGCAATATGAAGTCCAAATGATCACAGGAGTCTTACCAAAATTCAAAGTCTCTTTGTAAACGCTTATTCATGTCAAAATTGTCAGAACAGTTAATGAAGAATTTGATTCGTCTTTTTGATTTTTTTCTGATATTATTTTTTTTGTTTTTAATCGTAAATAATAAGCAATATTTTTTGTGACATTTTTTATTTATTTTTCAAATGTTTTCTCTTTTTCTCGTACAATGTCGCGTCGTGTGAAAGTCTTTTTAATTGATCACGAATTGCAAAATTATACATCAACTTTTTAAAATTCTTATTGAAAATGTTCTTTTTTTTAACTATCTATTGTTTCATTTTTAAAAATCAATTATTGATTGAATATTTTCTTAAAAAACTTTCTTCTTTGATAAAATTATTCACAGGAATAAAACATGCAATTATTATACGATTATTTTTTTTTAATAACATAAACATCTTTTTGATTTTCAAGGTGTTTCTTTGCATGGCTGCTGTCGTATTTTTTTTTCGTTCTGTATTTTTCTTTTTCAATAATTTTAAATTTAAATGATCATATTTGTTGGAATACCAATTTATAAATGGTCACAGGCAGCGAATCCATTCGATTTGAACGCTAGACAGATTTTTGTCTTGTTTAAATTTTCATAATGCAATGGGGTTGTCATGTTTTAAACGTTGTTTTCCTCTGTTGTGTGTTTACATTCTACCATTTCTATCGAGGAAACGAAAGTCACAGATTCAGAAGTCTTGAATTCCCAGGAATTGGTCAGAATTCCCACCTTAGAATTGTTACAGTCTGTGTGCAGATGTAGGTATGAAGAATTAGGCAAGATTGAAGTGTGTTTTAGTTTCGTTCCATATTAAGATATAGTTTACCAAACAATTTATCATAAAAATGTCTTTTTCCTCATTATGTTTAATCTCTTCTATTAGAACGGGATCCCATTTGTATTTCTGATTTCCACAAAAAAAAAACTACCTTCATCGACATGAATTTCAACATCATCTTCAGATCACGTGGTGTTAGGAAGTTTATATTTCTTTCAAGAATGTTGACCTTTAAATTCAATCCATTAATTCAGTAAGTTCGTACTTACAATTTAAGTCAGCAAATCATGGAAAACTATTTGGACAACAAATCGTCTCAATAGCAACACGGGACCTTTTTCGAATGTATGTGGTTTTCGACACAATTGATGCAATCATATGAATACGTGATCAAACTTTATATTGAGAATCTGATTGCAGAAACAATATCAGCTTTAACTGATTCTCTCTATTCTCTGAAAGATCCATTTGTAAGTATACTTACACGAATACGTCTAGCCGTGAACCCAAACTATTTAGATATCACAGAAAGCAAGCTCACTTTCAACACACTGCCAGACTATGTTGTTTAGATAATATATTTAACAAACGATGGTACTATTTATTTCAGTGCCCTCTATCTATATATGCTTACACCAATGTAAACTTATGTTTATATATACATATATATATATATATATATGAAGAGTACGAATGCAAAACGCGATAAAAGCCATTTTGAAAATCACGAAACTGTCCCTACAAAAAGTGTTGTATTTCAACACTCAACGACACCCCAAAACTATGTGTTACATAATATAATACCGAAATAATTTCTTTATGATTTCAATTAAAATCAGCTTTAATTTGAAGTCTAGATTTAATATATTCGTGTTTTTATTGCTTACGGTCTCAATTTAAACAACTTGGATTTATCGCGTTTTGCGTTCGAACTCTTCATATATATATATATATATGTATATATATATGTATATATATTTAAAGAAAAAGAATATATATATATATGTATATATATATATATATATATATATATATATATATATATATATATACAAAATAAAAATGCCTATACTTTTGAATAAAAGTGTGTATTGTCAAAAGATCTCAAGTTTTCTGAATCAATGAAAAAATTATTTCAAAAACATACGTTCAGGTTTTTCAAAATATTTTTCTTATTGTCATTCCATTAATGTATATATATGTATGTTTATATATATGCATATATATGTATATGTGTGTGTATGTATTTGTGTATCTTCCTTACTTCCTTTTAGATATATGCGGGTATATATATATATATATATATATATAAATATATATATATATATATATATATATATATGTATATATATATATATATATGTATATATATATATATATATATATATATATATATACATATACATATATATATATATATATATAGTAAGCAATGAAAATATATATGGCAATCAAGCTACACAGAGGCTCCCGCGTCTCATCCCCGAGGGGAATCTTCAGGCTAAATGCTGAAAACTGATGCATAAAAAATTATACGTCTTTGTAATATTTTATGTGGATACATAAAGTACTAATATATATATATATATATATATATATATATATATATATATCAGTATAATAGTATATATATTATCAATTAATATTGTTTCTTCTTCTGGGCTTTAAGTATATTCTAGTGACATACAAATAATTTTAAAATTGTTATCTTTAATGTCGTTTTCGAGGAAAAACACAATTGATTAATGATCAGCTAATTTCTGTATATATATATATATATATATATATATATATATATATATATATGTGTGTGTGTGTGTGTGTGTGTGTTTGTCTGTGTGTCTGAGTAAAGCAAGATTCAATGTGCTCATTTACCAGTTGCCCATCGAACCAATGACGAAAGGTTATTTGATTGAATTTACATTAAGTACAAAACAAAATATTTTTACATTAAGTACAGAACAAAATATTTTCCTACAAAAAATGAGGGCGATCTAATCCAAATCACTTTCTGACGCGAATAAACGTAGCCATTACATTTGATCAATATCTCTATATTTTTTTAATTAAAAATGTATGTATATTTTTCATTGATTTTCACTTGTGAGTTTTGCGTTCAGTTTGTATATTTATTGATGCAGCGTTAGTGTTTGTTTTACTATCTGTTTTTTTTCTTCATCTATTTTAACTATTAAAAAAAGAATATTAATTCTGTTTTATTCTTAAAATATTCTACATAATCCTTTTCAACTTCTAACTTTTGTATATATATATATATCTGGAACATCAGAATTTTTATAGCATGTGCTGCTGGCTCGTCGGGCCGAGAGCAGGCGTGAAGCTTTCTTTAGAATATTGACGATTGAGAGGCGGTTGTAAAGCCGAGTCAAGACATAATGGTTTCCATTATGTCTCAACATGGGTGGACACAGCCGATTAAGTCCCGCATCGTGGGACCAATCGCTCCATTCGTCTCTACAGAGATCGGTTGGGATACGAATCTGTCTACATCACCGGTACATTTTGTTCGCTTGTCGTCTTCTGCTAACGTTGCCACCTACCCAGGGTGTATTGCCGATTCTGTTACTGACGGGGTCGCAAACGTGTCGACACTAGTCGCATTCTATATTAGCGACTTGCTGTTTGACAAGGGAAACACCATTATTATCTAAATAATACACGTGCACCATCTTTATTATATGTTTTGGAGTGATCCTTGAATGTAATATGTTTACTTTGATAGACAGGTTCGAGCGTTTAGACCGATGTAACATCCGACTTTCTTCAGGGGCGTCCCGTCGAACTCGGGAATCCGTGTTTCGAACTGTTAGTATCCCCTGTACTGATGGTTGGACATTCAACCCCGAGAAACTTTCATTCCGAACTGATTATACTTATCACTTATATCCGTTGCGCCACGTGTCCTCAGTACGGACGATACAGAGAATACAATTAAGAATTACTTTAGACTTCTACCCGGTCATGGCTGACAGAACGAGAGCAAGGTGCCCCGTGGATTAAATAAAAGGTTCCGTTCGAAATATAGACATAGAGAATACTGACTTCGACGATACACATCTTAAGAAGGTCGAACGTTACATCGGCTGAAACGTTGCGACAATAACATCCAAGATGAGAACAGTAGTCCTAATGATCCAAATAATCTAAATTAGCAATCTTCATCTAAAATATTCTGAAACATAATATATTTTATAAACCTTTCCATTTATTTTAAACATGTTTATTATTGTCTATTCTGATTGATAACATTTGTATTTTAATTTTCTGATTAGTTATTATTAATTCGTGACAATCTCTGGGTAAAATGTTTGCTTATGAATCGGTATTCAGTATGGAAGTAGGCATAGATAAAACAAAGTGGAAAATGAGACTCACACAGGATTCCAACCTATGCCCCAGAAGAGAGGCTGTCCTACATTGTTAGTAAATCGTAAACATAGATTTGCTGCAAAGCTAGTGAGATTAGTTATTTGTACAATTTCGGCTTTATCTCAATGTATGGTTCGTTACTCAAGTGATCCACACAACGCCCATATTAGGCGGTCCCTCTTCGGAGGCACAGGTTCGAATCCTATACGAGTCTCACTGTTCACTTGATCGTATTCTTTGTTTATTTTCACCCCCGCTGACTAAATGATCGCTTGGTTACTAATATTATCGGCACAAACAACACCATCAACAAAACAGCAGCCTAATACATAACATACTGTATACTGTCGGAAAGACATTTCAAATATAAGAACTTATGAATCTGATTGTTAATATTTATATATTAATATACGGGAATTCATGAAAAATGCCTCTATTATACATATATATATATATATATATATATATATATATATATATGTGATTTGTTTGTCTTTTTAGTACACGTACAGCCACAGAAAATATTTTTTTCAATATATTTCATTAAAAATACGAATTGATAAAAGCAGAAGAAAAACTGGAATATGATAACTATTAAATTTGATGAGATTCTTATCACTCAACAATCTCAATTGATCATAAGTTAGCCATGTGTATATGTTTATATATTTCTCTGTACAGGATTCGCTTCTAAATGAATTAATTGATTATTATAAATTCTGGAACGCAGCTGCTAGGCGTATGGATGGGTAATGTAGGCTATATTTTGTTTAATTCAGTTTTATGCAAAATGAATTAACGAGGAGTGTAAGGTTTTCGCGAAAGTTAAGATACCTCCGATTTTGGTTAAATTATAATAATGGGTATTAGACATCAATTAAAATGTCTATTTCTTTCCTGTGGTTTTAGCGGGCATGGACACACCTTCCATCTTAAAATTCAGATATTTCAGATTTGCATTGAATTTGACTCATAGTCATTAGACACCAATTAAGCAATATGCCCTGAATTTCAAATTCTTTTTAAGACCCCTTAAGCTCAAGCCATAAATTTTAGACATTTTCTATGATAAAAATTATTTAATGTACTTTAATCAAAATTTAAATTATGATTCTAGATATGAGGTTTAGTAGAATTAAATCTGGCTTTTTATCTTCATAAGGTAAACATAAACGTAGTGCAAAACTGTTCTGTGCAAGGAACTAATTTACGCGTCATGGGATGGATTTATAGTATTAATATAATACTTAGCTCTAATTATATTGTTTGCTTAAGCAATATTCCCTGTGTTTCAAAGTCTTTTTAAGAACCCTTAAACTCAAGCCTTAAATTTGAGACATTTTCTATAATCAAAATAATGTAATGCATGTTATATTTTGTGAGCAGTAGAGCAATAAAATGACGTACATTAATTACGTAAAAAGTGGGTCAACTCGTAAAGGCTCCTCTGTTTGGTCATTCAATATTGTAACAAGGGCTTTGATTGGATTACATAAATATAGTTATATTACACAGAAACGGTGTTAGAAGCGGTATAAATATGTTTAGTTTTGTCATGACGGATATCTCCAACGCTTATGTCCGTTAAATTGAAAGAAGACGGTAACTTTATTCTTGATGGGTGTACTTTTAAAATATCTATATATTAAGCTAGTTACGCCCATTAAATCTATAGACGGACACACAGTGCATGAACTTTGACCAAAACATCACGGCTCGTCTATTTATACAAGACATATTATTTTGAATTAATTATCTCCCTTGTTGACACGTCAGTTCAAAATGAAGAAATAAGTAATGTGAAAGCGGAATTGACATGAATAGTGTTGCTCAATGACAAGCACCGTGTAATAATGTCTTTTTTCCACTGGAGCTGACGAGGGAGATCCTCTGCTACAAATAGGCGTACATATGTGTTACAGTAATTTTGAACCTATACTACAACTGGATTTTTTTTTCTAAAATGTACTACTAATATACTAACAGTGTCTGTTTATAATATTTTTTCCGCAACATTGATACTGTTCTAGTATGGCGTATGAAATAGAAAGAGAAAAATATGTAGCAATGCCTGGATGCGGTTGTGAAAAATAAGGTGAGAATGTAAATTTCCACATGAAGTAAAAAATTAATTGAGTGGAAATTTGAATTATAAAGAGAATGAGAGCTTCGTATCCTGGCAGTGGAGTAACAAACAGGAAGCCACTAATCTGATGTAGCAAATAGGGAGGGAAGATCGTTATCTGTTCACTGAAGCAGCAGAGAAAGGGTGGTAGGGTTTTTGTTTAGCTGCTGTCACCCCTTATGGGGTTATGTATGTTTTTTTATATGTATATATTTGTTTTATAAAGAAAAAATCAATCCATGAAGAGATTGTTAAACCCCAAGTGCATCTCTTCTGTGTATTCATTTATAACGTGTACTAGAGCTGTTCTTGAAAAAGAGGAGAAGAAGACGTGTACAGCGACAGTGAGAAAAGAAAGTGAAAACTTCGGCTGCCACATCACCACTAAAACTACATGAATTAGACTACCGAGTTCTATCAACGAAGTGGGCGAACTGTGAGGATTGACGAACATCCCAGACTGTAAAACTCGACGTGTCACTTAGTTTCAACGATGGCAGTGAAGTTTGATTTTTTTTCTGGTAGTTCGTGATGAAAATGGATTGATTGGTATATGAAAGAATAGCATGAACACTTTTGTGTGATTAGGGTTAGGGGTAGTTTGTCTGATTCTAAATTAATATTTTTCGTAGTAGTAGTAAACAAATATACGTTAACTGAATCAGTTTTTTTTTTTTTTTTTCTATTATTTGAATATGTATCAACATTTTAATTACATGTTGTTTAATTGTATATTTCCCTTGAAGAAAACGTATTTTATGAACACATTAATGTTTAATTGTTCAAGCTGTAATAATTCAATTTAATATTGTTTTATCATGACTTAATAATATATGAGGTATTATTATAATGCAATACTTATTAATAGTTCTCACACAGGTAATCATCAGATAATAACCGTTGGTGTTCCCTAGAGTCTGAGTGACAACAAGGCACGCCATATTTCCAGTACCCTTCGCCTCTTTTGATAACCATTATAAAGTATTTTGCATGATCGCAACAGCCGCTTACCATTTATGTCTCGCTGGCAACGACCATTAGTCTTGTCTAGGACTTGGGTTGCAATAATCCCCCAGGGTCCCAGTACTCTCCACAAATGTCTAGTGGATGCCTGGTTTGTGCTTTACTTTCTCGGTCTTTCGATCTTCCTTTACCCATCACGATTATTTCGTGTGGTATCAACCGAGACTGGTGATATCACTTTATTTGGAGTTCTCACACAAGTCATCGTCAGCGATTGATTATTATTATTAGTAGTAGTAGTATTATTATTATTATTATTATTATTATTATTATTATTATTATTATTATTATTATTATTATTATTATTATTATTATTATGTACTCACTAGGAGTTCTCACACAGGTCATCGGTGATTGCTCACCTATAACTGGTGGTATTCCCTGGAGTCTGAGTGACAACAAGTCTTCCCACATTTCTAGTATTCTCCACCTCTTTTCGATAGTCACCGCAAATAATCTTGCAGTATCATAACAGTTGTGTACCATTGATTTCTCGCTGCTAAGGACCATTGATCTTCTCTTGGATTCGGGTGGCAATAAGCCTTCCCAGGGTCCCAGCAGTCTCTGCACTTCCAGTGGAGGTCTGGTTTGTGCTGTCCCTCATCGGTCTTCTCATCCTCTTTAACCGTATGCAAATATTTTGTGTGGTGTCAGCCTAGGCTGGTACCATTTTGGGTGGGGTGGGGGAGCTGATGGTGTTTCTTGTTATTTCTGTTCATTGGTTCATTTTTGTGTCGTGTCAGTTGAGGCCGTATTATTATTATTATTATTATTATTATTATTATTATTATTATTATTATTATTATTATTATTATTATTATTATAGATATTATTATTATAAATATTATTATTATAGACACTGAGTGTTGAGTTGCAAGAGGGATTTAGCAATTAGATCTCGTTTAGATTTTGCCTATTTTTTGTTAAATCATGTTGCTCTAATAAATCTGCTCACCCTCCTGCTCTCGATAATTTTTACATTCTTGTATGTGATTTAATTCAAGGATTTGGTGTTTTTAAATACAATCTGAAATAAAATTACAATTACTTACAATGAATTACATTAGAGGAGTCTAACCAATTGATATTGAGTACTTATCTGCAATCGAATCTCTCATGAGTAGTTTGCCTCCGTGGGAATTTTACGGTTGTTGTCTTCATTGAACATATTTTGTTCAAACGGTCCGAATATTGTGAAATGTTATTTTTAAGCAAATCTTCCCTTTTTCCTTAATATTCAAAGAAATAGCACTTTCACGTCGTAGTTTAATATAACAAAATAACATAACATCTCATACAAATAAAGTATCGGATTTTTTGTTGTATTTTACTGGATTTTATGAACAATTTTATGCTTTATATTAACGACTGCATCATTTCACATCAACATTTAACGGTAAAGGTTTGTGCCCTTATTCTTTCCAATAATAATATTGGATGTGACGGTAGTTATGTGGACAACGACGCGAATTGACAGCCTGGGTGTATCGAGTACGAATCCAGTCGGTCGATAGAATCACTTTCACAAATGCCAACAACAAAATCCAACCAATCAACAAAGTAATACGTGTTGATTCTTTAAATTTACTATAATTTAATAATAATATTCAATTTAATAAAAAACAAATTAAGTTGTTTTCTACAGATTTTGATTACAAACTTTCTTATTTAAATTTTTGTAATCAAATTAACTTGAAAACAATAAGGGATCGTCTGCTTGTTTTTTAAATATACAAATGAAACTGTATTATTGTTACTACTGCGTTGAGTTTGGATGAAGTACATCCCTTTGATTTAGGGTATGCGCGATGACAGCTTTACGACCATGCTAATTAACGAAGTGACCGATATGCCTTTTTATGTGTTGTTCAGGAATATATTAATCATGGGGTGTATTTTATTAGGTTTAATGTGACTGACGTAGCACGTGTTTCTCTAAAAAAACACACACACACTTATATATATATATATATATATGTGTGTGTGTTTGTGTGTGTGTTTGTTATGTATTATGCTGAATTTTGTTTATGTTTAAATTTGCGCGGGAAACGTCATTAACAAACGAATTAGTCCGTTGAGCTGGGAATAATCAAAGATATCCAACAAAGTGAATAATGAGACTTGTAGATGCTGTGTTGCTATCATATTGACCCCGATGCTGTTAGTGCAGATCTAAAGGCTCAGCGCTTGGGAGATGAGTTATTTGTACTATTTGGGGGTTTTATTTCTAGACATACTGGCTTGTTAGTGCAACGGTCTAACACGACTTGCGCGTTAGGTACTCTCTCTTTTGAGACACCGGTTCGAATCGTATGTGGGTCGCTTTATTAACTTTGTGGTATTCTTTGGTTATGCCCAGAAGTGTGAACAAAATAAATCGTTTGTTTATTTATATTACCTGCATAAACATTCGCATTAGCAAAAAACAACGGAATACTGTCGGAAATAAATTCGAATATAGAAAAATACATGGACACACACACACACACACACACACACACACACATATATATATATATATATATATATATATATATATATATATATATATATACATTACTTTTAGAAATACACCTTGATAATATTTCGAGATGATCCATCAGTTATTTCGTCTTTTTCAACACTACTCATACTGACTCATTTACCCGGCAAGAATTTGTTCTGCAATAAAGTATTTATTTCATTCCCACCGCAGGACTATGTAGCTTGAAGGTATAGGAAACATACCAGTGCTCCAGAATTATGTCACTCTGGCGTGTTTAAATTGCCTAAGAAGACGGTCGGCATTCCCCGGTAGGGGCGAGTCAGGCAATAAGCGATAAACGAACACCTTCCCCATAAAAAGGAAGGCTAGGCCTGCGAGGGTTTACGTCATAGGACTAATCCCACAGTCGGATGTATTGCCAAACACGGATCTACGACTGGTATATAGCGGTTCGAAGTCTTTGTTCGACTCTTAAATAAAGACACACCTCAAAAGCAAAACCCTACGTAATTAATTTACGTGCTAGTAAGTTACACTTGCGGATGTTTATGTCTGAAAAGTGGTGATTTTTCGCTCGGACATCCTCCGTTTTACCATATATATATATTAACTATCACTTATTGAAATAGACAACCATCCGATGTGCACTCAACGCTTATGAGCATACACGTTAATGCCAGTTTCCTTCCTGTATAACAGCATACAGATATGATTAAAAAAAGGCTGTAAACTAGTCTTGGTATTTCTCCGGTCCTTGTTCACTGCCATAAATCTAAACTTTCCGACCGAACACCTGCATACTTTGTAACATAACTGACTAAGAATTCCGGTTATTTGAAGAAGATATTCATTATGATAAGTTTGAGACGAAATATATTTGTATTGATACAAGTCATTATAAGTGATCGCTACTGGCAACAACAGTTGATGTTCCTTGCGGTCTTAGTGACAGCAAGTACCCCTAGATTTCCTGGGCTACTTACAACTTTCGATACTAACGCTTCGTTTTCACAGCAGCGGATTAGTATTTGTTTCTCGTTTGTAACGGAAGTTGGATTTCTCTTGAATTTGACCAGCAGCAAAAGGTCATAAAGATTGCACTACTCTGCATGACCTTTCAATGCATACCTGGTTTCCAGTACCCTTCCCCTAATTCCATGACAATTGCACATATCTTTGCGTTTTTGCAAATGCCGTTTAGTGTTGATTCATCACAAACATGTATTTCCTTGCACCAGCAGATCCGGTGCCACCATATATATATATATATATATATATATATATATATATATATATATATATATATATATATATAAAGCTCCCTTTCTTGGGTAGAGGTTATTTGTATGGATATCGCAAACTGCCATTAAATTTAAGGCATAGCTCATTGGGTAAAACTAATCCGAGCTTCCGGCACTTGACAATTATTACATTGAGATATCACTTACATTCATCAGTGTCGTATGATAGCGCAGGAGTAAAGGCGCCCGCTGTAAGCTTGAAGGTTCAGTTTAAATCCCGTCTTGAGGCACTAGCTGGTCTAGCCGCACTGAATGGTTGTTATAAAGCAAGACAGTCTGTATATGGATAATATATATATATGTATATATATATATATATATATATATATATAATTCAGTCTTGGTTTCTTCATACTCTGTTTCTGAAGGAAATGTATAAATATATGTCTTATAATTTTATACTTTATAGGTTTCCCCATCTGTTTATTATTATTATTTAAAGTTTTTAAGTGATATTCTCGTCTCTTTTTTTAAAATGTGATCATTTGCATCAAACATTTATATGGTGCTTATCTAAAGTGTAGGAACTTGAACGTGTCTTTAATTTGATACGAGTTTGGCCCTTTTATTTAGGAATTTATTGACATCAAGACATCAGGCAATGTCTTTCTTCTTTTGTTTTCTTAACATTTTCCCACTTTATCTCAAGTGATTTTCTAGTTGTGTTTCTTCGTTCCACATATATGTGCCTCGTCTGGTGACATTTTTAAACGTATCGTTTAAGAAGCTCAACTTGTGGTTGATGAAGCATGTCTTCCATTCCTTTCTAGCGGCACTTAAATACACTTTTTATGTTTGGTTTCATCTACTATGAATGTAGCGTTATAGACGATGTTGTTGGTGAAGCACTAACTACCTAATGGATACTTATGTTATTTTCGTTATTCGTTTCTTGAAGTATTTTAATGGCGTGAACTAGCATTACTCTGTTTGTACAACAGTATTTTGTGTAGAATTATAATCATGAGCTGCGTTTATTATTATTTACTCACTTGGGGTGTTCACGTAATCAGTATCAGTGAGCAATCATTGATAATAACCAGTGCGGTTCCCTGGATTTTGACTGACAACAAGTCCCTCAGATTTACAGTACTCTCCGTCTATTTCCATAACACTTGCAAATTATTTTGCGTTATTGCACCATCCGTTTACCATTGGTGTCTCGCTGACAACAGCTTTTGGGCTTCTCTATAATTTAAGTGAAAATGACCTTCATCAAAGTCCCAGTACTCTCCGCACCTAACCAGCGGAGGTCTGGTTAGTGCTCTCCTCTTGGGTCTTTTAATCTTCCTTGACCCTACACGACTTTTTTGTGTGGTATGAGCTGATGCTAGTGCCACCATATGAGTGTGGATATGTGTGTGTGTTTAAGGGGAGGATGTCAAGTTATGAGATTTCTGTCAGTTTCAGTTCTTTTTTGTTTGTGTGATGTTCTTTCTATTATTATTATTATTTACTTATTATTATTATTATTATTATTATTATTATTATTATTATTATTATTATTATTATTATTATTATTATTATCATTATTATTATTTATTCCTCCTCATCAAAACCAATGTTACTACACATTTAGTCAAACGGTTCCTAAGTAGAAACCTTGGCTTACAGATGTTTAAATATGACTACGCTAACTTCCTATTGTCAATGCGCTGTTGGAATGATTTTGGTAAGCACGCATTTTTAGGATCTCTGTTATGCGAAGTCTTTATTGCATATCTTTCAATTATCAGTTCCTTATTGATCAGGTCAGGCGTGTTTATTACCACGTGATGATTGTGTTTTTTTCATGCGGCATTTTTCTTATGTTTTCATTCGATGTCTTTCTATTTTTGTAGTTTCTTAAATATTTAAAGGTATATATTGCAATCAGTAGCTAGTGCGATTTGGATCAGACAGCAGGAGACATAGTTCCTATGTTTTAACGCAATACTGGGATATTTAACTTCAATTTCCGACTCATTGATAGTAAAATTCCATAAGATGTCGATATGTTCGATGTACCGGAACTTAGCTTTAATAATGTATTACTATGCTTTACTCACTAAGAAGAAAACTGTAGTATTGGCTAAGAACGAAAGTGTAGTATCTGTTCCGATGGATACTGCACCCCATAGACCGGTATCGTCTTGGCCTTCGGGGCTTGATTTACGCCGATCTATGGGTCTGTCATGTGCAGTTCTAGGAGGTTCACACTCCCAGGCTTTGTCTTCTCACCCTTTGAGAAGGTGTTAGTTTATTGCTAATCGTCTGAGGCGCCCCTACCGGGGAATGCCGACGGGGCTGCCCGGGCATTTTTTGTAGGCCAGAGGGCTCAAATTCTCGGGCGCTGGCTTTTCAAATCCGACTTTCCGACCTTGTGTCACATCTTACCGCGGTAGATAAATAAATACTCACTAGATGATCTCACACGAGCTATTCTTCGTGATCGCTCACTTGAATAAACAGGTGGCATTCCCTAGGGTCTGAGTGACAACAGGTTTCCCCAAATTCATTTGCGTTCTTGCAACATCGGTCTGCTGTTGAGTACTCGTAAGTAACAGCCGTTGTTTTACTCTGGGATATGAGTGACAATAAGCTTCCTCAGATTACTGTACCTTCGATGCTTTTACATAAGAGGACTGAATACTGCTCTCCTTCCTGATCTTTCCACCTTCTTGGCTCCTTCACGACCATTCTATATGGTAACAATAGCTTTTCGGTTCAACCGCGTTTTTTATATTTCGCTGGATGGGTTATGAATCTTCTATTAGTATTATTTTTTTTTTCATTTACAAACTTTTGAGATTCTGATTTATCATGATAATAAATACTAATATGCTATGAAAAATAGTAAGCTGTAATGGTCGTTTGTATATAAAAATGAATCCAGCATAGCATGCATAAGTTCTTACCATTGTGACCTGAATACAATTCTATTGAAAACATTTTACGAAAGCACAAACGGATTTCAATTGTGTACTCTTTCTTGTAACGAATATCACACATCTGTTAGTAAAGTCAGTTATTAGTAACATGCTATTTTGTATGTATAGGCCTGCCCATGCCTGAAAGAGACACATCCTTTAAAAGACCGTTATGAAAAAAAAGCATGACCTAACAGAATCGACTCGAAAAAATTAGACAATGCATGCTAATAAAAAAGAATAATTTAAGGAGTATTGGTAATGCACTTTCTCACCTTAAATAAATCTCCTCGAACTTGATATTTATTAACAAGAACAATTTTAAAAAATAAGCCTATGAAATAATTAGATTTTGGTTCTTAATATAATTTTGGAACGCATTACCTAATGAATTTTAAATAATGAGCACTAAGATTGAAAATGTAAAACAAAATGATGGTAACCGAATGAGTTTACAATAATTTTTTGCCTCTTTTTGAGAAAATATTTAAGATAATGTTTTTCTGTATATATATATATATATATATATATATATATATATATATATATATATATATATATGTATATGTATATATATATATGTATATATATATATATGTATATATATATGTATATATATATATGTATATATATATATATATGTATATATATATATATATGTATATATATATATATATGTATATATATATATATATATATATATATATATATATATATATATATAACGTTTTGTATGTGTATATGTTTTTATATTTATTTGCATAGAATTCACTTCTAAACTTATTAAGCGATCGTTATGAATTCTGGAGCACAACTGCTAGACGTAATGCAGGAAATATTAAGCATTTTAAAGTGTTTTGAGAAGAATAATATGGAAACGCCTCCCCATGTGAAAATTCCAATGTTTCTTAGCTATTTTATATACTTTATGTCATAATATTTTCAGCCTTTATATTTCATTCGTTTTTTTTAATTTAATATTTTTGCAGCCTTTATTTTCTAATGTTTTTTTCAGTCTTTCTATTTCTAACGTTTTCCAGCGTTAATTCCCTAATGTTTCTTTAGCCTGTTATTCTCAAATTTGTTATCAGCTTTTATTTTTCATGTTCTTTTAGCTTGTATTTTCCTAACGTTTTTTCAACGTTCCTAGTCTAATCTTTTCGATCACTATTCTTAACAGTTTTTAGACATTATTTTCCAATGTTCTTAGCTTTTATTTTCCAAATGTATTTTCAGCCTATATTATCTAATGTTTTCCACCTTCATATTCGCATGTTTTAGCTAGTAAGGGTTTTCAGCCTTCGTTTTCTCATGCTATTTCAGCCTTTCTAGGGTTACATTTTTCAGCCTTTTTAAAAGTTATTTTTCATAATTCATTTTCTTAATATTTATTCAGTCTTTCTTTCCTTATATTTCTTTCGGTCTTTATTTTCTAACGTATTTTCAGTCTTTTTTAAAAATTTATTTTAGACAAATATTATCTAATGTTTTTCAGCTTACATTTTCGTAAGTTTATACCTTTATTTTCTAATGATTTTACAGCCCTTATTTTTATATGTGTTTCAGTGTTGATTTTCCTACTGTTTATTAAATAGTTTTTTAACCGTTATTTACATTTATAACGTTGCACTTGACGTGATTTCGTATTTGATACTGCTTCTGTTGTTTTCATTTAAAATTCAAAGATTTGCCATGTACTTATGACTTTTAACTTTTGACTTATAACCGCTAACATAAAAAATGATTTTAGTTGATGAAATAATTGCTTTTAACCTTTCTACATACTCGTGTATTCCAACTATTACTACTGAGAAAAATGCTTTCTGGTTACTTTTTAATTATGCTGTCAATTAATTGCATCACAGCCTTCTTCTTCCCATCCCATAGTAACTATTGGACCGTTGGCCTGTAAACATGCAGTGTTTTGGGAAGTTATACCAGGCGGTATATGTTAGTAGTTATATGTTAGGCGGTATATGTTAGTAGTAGTTAAATGTTAGTAGTAAAAGGTTAGTAATACAATGCAACATATAGCTTAGAAATACTAAGAGATGTATACCGTTTTAAGGGTATTTTCGCGTTTCTAAGTGAACAGAATCATTCAAATTTGATCTTGAATTCTGCTCGCCGACTTTATTATATGTGCTTAGAGCGATTACACCAAGCGGACATCACACATCGTAACCACGGTGATATATACGTCGATACACACTCATCATCATTGGTATCATGATCTAAGAAGATCATTCAAACTGCGCAACTGAGCACTCCTGGGTGAATGCCTGGACTGGAAATATAGAGATCATTTGTTTCTGTATTTGACAGAATAACCCAAGTCGGCGTTGTTGATGAGATACAAAAGAATACCGAGCGTAGTCTTTTGGGACCAGCTTGGCTGCAGAACCTGCCACAGAAGGACACATTAAGAGGGTTCTACTCCTCTTTTCATCACTTGTACGTATACGCGATGTCTATATGTTATTTCTGTAGAAACAAAGGTGTTCATGCTAACTACATAGAACAAGCGGAAGGCAAACACAAACATATCAAAAGAAAAGATGTAAACGTTTTTTTAAATTTAATATAATTTATTATTTATTATCAATGTTAAAAGTATTTATATTATTGATTATAAATTAATTCATCGTCATCGTCAGCATCTGTATTGCAATTGTGGCGTTTTCTTTCATTCGTTTTTTTTTTCATATTCTTTATAGCGGCCATTTTGCCGGTAAGATATTTACAACATGATAAGCAAAGAGTTTAGAGATTTCTATTTTTTAGAAATCGAAATAAAATTTGATAAAATAATCTTTTTGAAACGGATAATTACAGCATTTTCTGGCTGCAAGATTAAATATAGAAAAATGGCACGAATACATTTCATTTTATGCACATACATAAATATATATATATATAAATATATATATATATATACATATATATATATATATATATATATATATATATATATATATATATATATATGTATTTATATATGTTATAGAGATATAGAGTAAACATAGGAATTTCTTAGCGACAATATATTTTGTATCTCGCCGTTTTTATATTGATACTTTATTGGTGGTTAATACCCTTTAAATAAGCGGTTTATTGCGCCCAAGCGTCTGGAAATAAACAAAGAAAACTACAGAGATGTAATGAGATTCGTACAAGATTCGATAAAGTTCGACCATCTATCGAAACCGTCACGAGTGTTATTTTTATCTATGTTTTGTTCTTGTTTATTCCCAGCCTCTTGGATTAAATTACTCGTTTATCTACTGGTATTACCCACGTGTAACTAATAAAGTAGCGGGATACATATTATGTATATATCTGTGTGTATACATATATGTGCTGATATATATATATATATATATATATATATATATATATATATATATATATATATATATATATGTGTGTGTGTGTGTGTGTGTGTGTGTGTGTTTAGATAAATGAATAGAAGTAGGTTGGTTGTTGAGTCCCGTAGGGTTATAAACATGTTTACTTTTTGCTTATGATGTACCCCGTTTATCCGTCTATTTGTCAGTGCGGCTGACGGATTTGTTACGTTTGCACATCATATTCCTTTCTCCCCAAGTATCACTCATAGACATTGGAAGTCACACTATATTATAACTAGGATGACTAATCTGCTGAGATATGAATTAGACCATACAGATATTGTTGAATTGCAAACTCAGTTGATAAATGACACGTGAGTCGCTTAGAAGGTCATGCCGTGGAGTAATTTACGTATAATTATCTTGATTTCTTATTATCATTATTTATTTCATGTGTCCTATTCGAGATTGCATTACGATATATAATAATACATCCATATGAATTCATATCATATTTTATATAAGACTCGCGTATCATTTATCAGATCAAATGGCAAATTGACAACAAATAAACAGCACCAATTCAGCTTAAAATTTTAAAAGTGAATTGCTTATTTATAATACGAATCAATAATGAAGATAACACCTATAGTTGGTGTGTTTGTAGATGGCAATTGACAAGTCAGGCTTGTTGAATTTTTTTAGACGTTTATAATAAGATCATGATCTGGTTATTGCAATATCTTGTACTTATCAGTTATTGCTATTATAAAATAATATACACTTATGACAAGTAAGCTACACTAAACTGTTTGCATTGCATTCCCTGGAGAAATTTGTCAGCATTTCACTCTGAATAATTCCTTTACGGAATGAGAACAAAGGTTTTTGTGGAATCTACTTATCATCAATATATATTAACACCACTACCTAGCTCTACTTTTTAATTGAGCACTATTTAAGTAGATACCGAAACAATATATATAGACAATATATTCTTTTATAAAGTAAGAATATTTATTAAAGGTGAATATATATATATATTTATTTATTTATTTATAGATATATATACACACATTATATATATATATATATATATGTATATATATAGTTGAGTGTCTAACATGACGTAATGGTTTTTTAGATTACGAAATGTAGAAAATAGTGTATTCAAACATTCACTGGCTCATAATATTTGTAATGTTATTTATTATTTCGTTTTAATTAATAACACTAAATTTAATATATAATAAATAATCTATTTACTACTTATATACTTCAAAATATAAATTAACAAATATTTGTATATATATATATATATATATATATATATATATATATATATATTGTTTGTATTAGAGAGTATATGAGCAACATCGCTACCGTCGGTTTCAAATGCAAACAAAAGGGTACTTATTAAGACCTCTATACCGGCCTCTTTTCAACCTCTGTTTATATCTGTTTCCTCAAAAAATGGCTCTAATATTCTGCAATACAAACAATTTTTCTGAATAATTGAGCACTCCTCAATTTTTGTTTTTCTTTTTTACATTTTTATATATATATATGTACATATATATATATATATATATATATATATATATAAATATATATATATATATATATATATATATATATATATATATATGTAATCCTTCTGCCTGTTGATAGATTTATCTTCTTTTAACATTCCTCACTATTAAACTGCCATTCACCCAATTTTGTTAGTCTTTATCCGCGAGTGGCATTTCGCCTTGCTTAGTGGTTCCTCATTAGTAAGAAAAATCTTCAGAGTATACATTTCCAAAGGAGTAGACAATGTGGGTGTGCATTTACTGCATTTAACGTGTGTAGAGTCAAAATTATAAGCATGGGTATGCTATCTGATGAAGAACAATAAGTGGAGGATGATACATTAATTTCAAATTTAAAACAAAGGGGAGTGTACGTTTGTTTACATTGGAGAACATATATCTTTTAAAAGTTGATTTTTTTTACTCTAAGATGTGTTTCTCAAAGTAAATCAACATTGTTCACATAAATTGTGGCTTTAGATTAAATAAATCTTCATTATTTGTTTTTCTTCGTCGTCTTTGTGTTTTATATATATTTTAGATAATTATGATTCCTTTTTTCTTTGCACGAGTTGCAAATATCCAACAAACATTTTGCCAGATTGGACTTGACTGGATATTGGACGTTTCAAGTGAAGTCAAAATTTGACCTCGATTAGATCAGCAACGAACCGCTGGTTTTCGAATGAGTAATTAACACGCAAAAGGAGAGGAATTTGTGGAGGTAAAATTATTTTTTTAAAGTAGTTATGCAATGGAAGAGACTTGGGGGATAGAAATAAAGAAGACTAGTAAATACGACTATAGCAAAGAGTAGCTCCTTCATTGAGTTGAGATGAGAGATGCGCTCCTTCTCGCATTCTCTATCAACAAAAACGATGCCGTACATGAAATTAAAACAAACACTATATCGAATTATAATAACATTATTGACAGATATGCATAGGCGAAGAAACCTTCCGATAGAGGAACAGTCCGGAGATATTGAAAACGTAACTATGGAAATATATCGAAGCGTGACGCACACTTTCTATAAAATATTATATAGTAACGTTAACATATATATATATATATATATATATATATATTATAAACATATATGTTCATACTTTTTATTGCCAACTGTTGAAATTAATAAGAAAAAATATACATATAACATATCATACGATAATATAATTATATATATATGTATGCATATATATATATACACATATGTATATATATATATATATATATATATATATATATATATATATATATATATATATATATATATATATATATATGGATATATAGATATATATTTATATTAGACTGTAAATATTTTGTAAATATTAAAGTATTTTTTTACCTAATAATGAAGTCGTTTCGGGCTCTCTTACCCTCATCAGTGGAGAAGTGAGGTATCCTCAACAGATAGAATACTGTATATTATTTAAATAATGTAATTAATACATATATATATATATATATATATATATATATATATATATATATATATATATATATATATATATATATATATATATATGTGTGTGTGTGTGTATGTGTGTATGTGTATATATATGTGTATATAGATATATATATATGTATTAATTACATTTTTTAAATACTATACAGTATTGTGTATGTTGAAGATACCTGGGTTTCATCTATCTTGACAACCTTTGATATAGGCATAAAATCTGACTTATTTCTGTCGTAGAAACCCGGATATCCTCAACAGATTGAGTAATATATAGTATTTAAATAAGATTATTAATATTAGCTTTTGTAAAACCTACGATCGCGTACTTTGATGTTACGTCTAACTTGTAATGCATGCTACATATGCACACACATACACACACACACACACACATATATATATATATATATATATATATATATATGTGTGTGTGTGTGTGTGTGTGAAGTGAGCTTGAGAATTTACTTAAAAACTATAAAGCCGAATGGTATTCTTAGGGAATGCATTGATAAATATAAACAGTTTAAAGATATTTACAAATATTTCATGAATGTGGTCTGATTGGGTATATTATTTAGTCATCCTATTAGCAGTTACCATGAAGTATCGATTTCACTATCTTATATATATATATATATATATATATATATATATATATATATATATATATATATATGTGTGTGTGTGTGTGTCTGTGGGTGTGTGTGCCAACCGTTGTTCATCTTATGTATTCACTCTTCAAACCTCGACTTTCGTACTTTATATTATCTATACTGATCACTTTTCCATTCTAAATGTATCAACTCATACAATTATATTTATTAACAGATATATATATATATATATATATATAATACAAAAAGACATTACTTATCTATGTATATATAATTTTTTAAACATGTTCAGTTGCGCACTTTAGTTTTAGATGAAATAATTATCCACGGTTCTCAGCATTAATATAGAATAAATCGGATGTGACTCAAAGTTTAATGAGATAAGTTTTTGTAACGTTCTGCTAAAAATGGTTGAAAAGGTCCACGTCTTTCGCGGACGCAATTCAAGAAGTTATGGAGGATCCTGTTTACAAATGAAATTATTCAATATATTTTTTGTTGGTGACGCAGCCATCGTGCAATTGCTAGTAATATAAATATAAATAAACTTTATCTTTGTATATATTATTTCTTATTCCTTTACCCCCTACCCCGAAGTAATGCAACTGTTTCTGTTTTATTACATTCAAGAGGTACTTCTTTATGTAATAAACCACTATGGGAATTAGATAACCATAAATACATTCTTTCACCAGCGAACACAACCCTACAAAGCGCCGCTGAAACTATAAAAACTGAACCATTTCTAAATTTAATAAAGAATGAGCGAGAATTTTCATTGGTTGATCATGTCGCCACTTCCAGATTAAGTTCTTGGGTGAACCTTTTACGTTTCGTATGGATTTCATGCGAAAAATAGTGCCATAAATATGATCACTTTCGGTTGCTTTCATTCAATACTTCATCAAATTGTGCCCGGAATTCCCATTCTATTTCGGTGTTGGTGTTCTATCAATGCGACCTTGTTCTTGCTGCGATGGTAGCCGTAGTATCTGCCAGCGGTGTTGTTTCAGCAATTAGTTGTCGACCTACTGCAGTAATGTAAGTGGTATGTAGATACGTGTATGATTGCGGATGAATGTAAATGTATGCTGCTACTGGGGTCGCCCACTTAGGGCAAAGTTCAGGCACACGGACACGTGACTGCTTCTGTCCAAGTAGACTTGCTGTAAAGAGAAACAAAAACAATTATTATAGTAACAACATAAAAAGGTATATACATATGTATATATATATATATATATATATATATATATATATATATATATATAACAGCGAAAATGAATAATAAAACACATTCAATGATACTATACTAGTTTAGACCCGCTCCTTGCGCGGTGTGGGTATAGTACCTGAGTAAGTTCAATTCCCATGATTATCTAGATTCTACAGCTTTATATGTTATTTTTTTAAGTAAATATAATATGTTTTGAACTAATACCTAATACCCTTTATGTTGGCTCTTTCGTTTGTTTTAAAAAATACTTATGCAATGTTTGTTCTATGTTATTTACTTTAAATTGATGAAACACGTATCCCGTAAAAAAAAAATCATTTAGACTTACATACGATTCGAACTCGAGTATGGAAACTATAAAAATTCGTATTTATTTTACGGCTTGACATCGTAAAAACTACTGTCTTAGTGATGTGTACTCTGCCTATTCCTTTTTGCCAACTAATTACATGATTCTATTTGTGTACGAACAGACAAACTTCAATACTTTTTTGATAGGATAATTATGCAGTTTACAACTCTTATGTTGCTGTGTTGGATAATATAAGGTAGAGGGAAACGCGAGTTGTCTACCTGCCACCTCGTAAGGAGTGGGTGGCGTCATAAATAAGATAACTTTCGTTTTTCAGTTCATTCATCTTTTTCAAATCGAATGTGTTAGTCAGAAGTTTGTGTCGCATCTTCATCATTGGAGGAAGTCAAAACAACCCCGGTTCACTGAGATTGGTCTCCCGGAGAGCCAATAAACGAGTGAATTTGATATGTGTTGTCTAATGGTTTTAAGAAAGGTTTTCCTTCCAGCCTAATAAACAAACCCCATTAGAAGTAAAGATGGTCATCACTACCATCGCCATGTCAGATTAGTATAGAAAAAGCTCGCTTAAGGCATGAAGCCGGATTAACTGACGACCTGTCACTATGCAACACTTGTTGTATTGTTACCGTGCACACTGTTAACATCTATAAGAATGTTTTTTGGCGATGTTAAGATAAACGAATAACGTAAATGCTGGGCAAATGATAATTGAAAAAAGTAAATTATTAAGAGAAATATTGAGTAAAAAAAAGTTAGAAAAAGAGGAAAATATCGAGGGATAATTTTTAATAATATAGCTATAATCATTCTTCAGTTGTATAGATAAAATATACTGTTGTGATTGTTTTTAGCTTTCATGAAATTTTAAATTATGTAATAAAAAACAATAAAGGTGTTACCGCAGTCAAGCGTTACCCGAAGATTTCATTTTCCTTGACAAGACACCGAGATCTAGGGGAAAGGGCCACTCTTTTCCAACGATTGCTCAAATAAACCTTTATTATCACCTTATAATGCTCAGTGTTTAGCAAGGTGGCATCAAGTACCATTTTTTAAATATTTGATATGATTCAACCGACGATTGGTCACGTCGGACGTCTGTCAGTCAGCGGCTGGTGTCTAAGCCACGGTTCACAGTTGTTGACTTTTCCGTAGAATACACTTAAACTGTGGGAATCTATTCGTGTCGCCCTATGGTTATGCTTTCGGACAGTGTGATCGACAAGAACCTCTCCCTGGCGGACATGTAAGCCTAAAGTTCGTCGTCATCGCCATCGACAGACGAGAATCGAGTTAGCCTAAACCAGTGGAATACCAACACTATTTATAAGGTACCAGTTCTTAAAGTTTAGTTTATGCCTTTTGGAGATCTGAAATTGCCATGCAAATAAGTAAACACATGCATCATTTTAATTGTATTCAGTCATTTTGCTAGAATTCTCTTTGAAATTGACGATGGCACAATGGTTACTGACTGTGGTCTCGACCTACCGTGTTTGAGTTTTCTTGGCGCCAAAAGATTATTGTCATTAATACCAATTATTGTTTAAATATTATTGTAGACAAAACTCTGAAGTCTTTGAAAGGCATCTAGTCTCGGAAAAGGAAACTTTGAAATAACAGAAGGAAAGACTAGACTCTTAGGTCTTCGTAAGACAACAAGTCGCGGAGAAAATATATTCGAAATAACATCAGAGTCAACAAGACACTCGAATATTGGTAAGCTAATTAGTTTAGGAAACTTAAAATTTCAAAGTAATATCAGGTTCACCTAAACGTTTAGCCATTAATAAGACAACTACTCAAGAAGACGGAAACTTCGAAAACACACCATGGTAGACTAGATTCTCAGATCTTCGTAAGGCTACTAGTCTAAAGAACAATTCATCTTCGAAATAACACCAGGGTAGAGTAGACTCTCTCGTCTTTGTAAGGCAACTAGTCTTGGAGAAGGAAAATGTCGAAATAACTCAAACTAGGACTACATTTTTTGTCATTAGTAAGGCAACTATTTAGGAGAAAAGAAATCTTTAAAATAATACCAGGGAAGACTAGAATTTTAGGCAGTAGTAAAGCAAATTCTATAGAAGAGAACCTTAGAAATACAAATGATTAAACTAAATTCTTGGCGTTGGTACTGTAACTAGTCTTAATGAGAAAAAAAACATCAAAATGAGACCAGGATTGACTTAATTCTAACACTTTGGTAAGGAAAGACATCTAGGGGCAGGGAATTTCTGACTAAACGTAGGGTAGACTAGATATTAAAGCCTTGGTCAGGCTAATAGTCTAGAAGAAGAAAATCTGACCAATTACTATTCGTAACAGCTTGGCTCTGTCCATTATACAAAAACGGTACAGAAACTCATATATTGGAAACAAAACAAGAAATAATTCATTGAGGTCACGTCAGACAAACTCGTCACTATAAGGAGAACATATGATTGTTGCAGGTGGACCTCAAGAAAGAAGGGATGAAATACAAAAAAGCAATTCTGAGTATTTGTCATATACATCCTTTATAAATGCGATGAAATACATAGTTCGTCTTTCGTGGGTTATGTTTTGTTAATCCTGTGGTTGGGTAGCAGGCATTTTATGTAAAATGCAGGCAATGAATTAACTATTTTAACAATTCACTCGAATTTTTACAGGTCCCGCTAGTGTGTGAGTAAAATAAATGTTGTAAATGAGAGAAAGACAGAGAGAGAGAGAGAGAGAGAGAGAGAGAGAGAGAGAATGAGAGAGAAAGAGAGAGAGACAGAGATAGAGAATGAGAGAGAGACATACAGAAACAGAGAGACATCCGGAAAGAGACTATGTATCCTAAAGATGCGTCCATTCAATCTACGCTTTAGTGATGAAAATGCTATTTCATGTGGAATCGTGGCAGACCGGCTGAATAAGAAATAGAGATACGCAGATGCAGCTAAAATTGCTATTTCAAACTAAGACGGGAGGAATAGTCTCTTACGGAAATGCTTGGGTGATTCTAAAAATACTATTTTAAATTATACCTTTGAAGACCGACCAAACCTCTCAAGAAAATATGTGGACGCATCAAAAATAACTATTCCCAACTAAAACATGACAAATAAACGGAGTATCCGAATACGGACAGAGCTTCTAAGTAAATGCTTCGGCGCATCTATTTCACCCTTAAGCGTGACTGACCGAAGACTATGCTATTTAAAACTAAAGCGTGACAAACTAACGAAAGTGATATATTTCACTTAAGCATAACATAATAAGGAACATGTTCTTGCAGACTTAAGCGTGACTCACTAAAGAAAATGATATTTGAGACTTAAGCGTAACAGATCAACCAACATTGTATTTTAACTTAAGCGTGACATACCATAGAAAATATTCTTTTAAACTCAAACGTTACTGGCCAAAACAAAATGTTTTTTTTTTCAAACTTAAGCATGACAGTCTAATAAAAATAGGATTTCTAATTTAAGCGTTACAGACCAACGAAAATGCTATTTTTAACATAGGTGTGGCAGACCAAAATATATGTAATTTATACTTAAGCATGTTAGATTGAATCGAATTTGCAGCCATACATTACTGCAATGCAATTGACACACAAATTGCCATTAAGTCGTTTATATTTTCAAGTATTAAGATTTACCGAATAAAACTTAATTATGACAGACCGACCGGATGACGAGAAAAATATGTTTATAGTGATGCGAGGACATATCTAAAGTAAAAAATGTAGACACGTGACGAAAACAAGTACTGAGTAGTGGTACACCGTCGTTGAGATGTAGATTAGTGAAACTTGTGATTTATTTATTCGTGCAAGTTACGATTTGGCGTATCGGATCCTTTGTAGATAAGTCTCTTCAAGTGCTAAAACCTCTCTTTACAACTCCTACTAAGCCTGTAATCTATGAAAAAGAAAACATGCGTGACACACGTGGTCTTTATGTATACATGTCCAGAATGTACTTATTCTTTCAAACATCCACGTTCTACACGTTAGACAAATACATACTATTTTATGGCAACAATAAAGCAAATTAAGACTATTGCGGAAATTCGTACAAGCTGTTGGCTCATCACGTCTGCCACAAGAGATGCCATTTCGAAGTTGAGTAACCCAGGAAAATGCTATTTAAAACTTTAGCGTTATACGACAACCATTGGACATAGCCTCTTGTAGATACACCTATACATGTTAAAAATGGAATCTACGGTGCGTCCATTTAATCTGCATATTTTCCGATTTAAATATTATATAAGCCTAATAGACAGACGGACTAACTGACCGATGAACGGACGCAGCTGTTTAATAAAATGTTTGTAAACATCTGAAAACTCAATACAAATACACATACATGAAAGAAGTAAATTAGACACCAAAGAAAAATAATTCATGCATGCTTAAAGTTACTGCTTACTTCGCCGACGACCAACACCTGAAGCCATACAAAGCCGCAGTAAAAGTTTGAAACATCGATATTGTACACTGATCGGCATTTTTTATGCTTCAGATATCAACATATGTATTTTTTAGCGCCATTTGACACGGGTCAAGGCACATTAGAATTCTCAGTTTCAGAAGAGTCATAGTATAGGTTAATCTGCAGGTGAACTTAATCAGCGTCAAATCGTTTCAAACTTCATGTTTCAACTTTTCACTATTCACCAAGTGATAATCCAATTAATCAGTAAGGGGGAATAAGCAATATTATTTGGCTTCCGCCCATCAGGAACCTCTGACTGCAGACTTCGTTATTAAAGATAAAAAGGGTGTCTATTATATTTGTATGTCTCTGTAGGTTTGTCATGTCATAAATATAATATAACGCTAACCTAACTTAATCAATTAATATTAACACGTGTTAGCCATAGAAAAGCTGGGTTTTACCTGGACAATTTTCGTTTTTAAAAACAAGACTCGCAATCGAATATCTAATTCTAATAGTAATATAAAGTGATGAAAAGGGCTAATTGATTTACTAATGGATATAGTTTGAGCTTTTCTGTGCGTGGTTTCGGATAAGAGTAGCAGGGAACCTTGCTACAGAATATATTGAAGATACATTTTTCACATATATATGTGATTGACTGATCTAGATTTGGCATGCATATCCGGAAAGGGAGATATGGGAGGGATATATATATATATATATATATATATATATATATATATATATATATATATATATATATATATATAGAGAGAGAGAGAGAGAGATAGATAGATTGATAGAGAATAACGATAGAAACGAGTATGAGAGAAAGAGAATACGAATGTTTTGTTTGTTCGAACGTTTTCGGATATGTGAATGCCAACGGCGAAATATGCTTCCATGAGTCCTTCTGTTGCTGTGTAATAGTGTGATTGTGTGCGGATGCGAAAATATGTGTGCAGTGATGAGATACGTATGTATCTGTGTGTGTGTGTATGTATGTGTCAATATGCGTTTTTGTTTGTGTAATTTTAATATAGTGTTTATTTTATGTTTGTCCGCTATTTTTTAAGGACATACTTTCATTTTAATCCATAAAGCCCAACACATCGTATTCGCATCTTTTGAAGTCGTACCCTTTAATTGTTGTGCGACGTCACAGTCACACGTATTCCCTTCAAATCAATGGATACAATGCGGTAAACTTCCTTAAGGTTACAACTATAACATTAGATAATATTATCAAAAATCAAAAGGGAATATGGAAATATTTAATCTTTAAACTTTGGAGTATGTCAAGAGTCTAAAACTTATATTCAAAACCAAGATGTTCATGTCCCTCCAAATTGAAGGATATTAAAAATATATATAACTTTAATTTTTTCTTTATTTATGTATCCTTTGCATAGAGTGATTTGGGGTATACGTAGTTATGATTTTTTACTGTGTAAATAACAAAAAATACAATTTATCTTTATGTCCCGTTTTTATGTATTGTAGATTAAAAAAAAAATTCATATATTTTATTTATATATGTTTTATCATCATTATCAGCAACAGCAGCAACGATATCAATAGCAGCAGCAGCGACAACAACAGCAGCAACACCAATGGCGAACAAGTCTGGCTCCAACCCGTATTTGGCTCGCAACACAGTAAACATGGCGCTCGTTAAAATGCAGGAGTAAGCATCAGGATCTGTTGCTCTCTGGTCGTCTCTGCCTCTGTGTGTGGCAAGCAAATATGTACCAGACGTGGAACTGCAAATTGATGAAGTAAAAGCGGAAAAGTGTCTTATGCGCCATTCATTTGTATGTTCAGGGTCAAACCTTCGCTGACTCCGTATGTAACCGCTGAGTCTTGCTGTTCTCAGTTTCGGAATTACAATCCCTCAATCTTACAGGTAAACGAATATCTGCTACTAAAGTGGAAGGCTTCATGCGACTAGATTTCACTCGCCGCTACTTGTAGTAGTGAGTCGACTACCTCTCTAGCAGTTCTGTGCCTTTGTTTATAGCGAAGACATGTCGCGGGTTAGGGCCATATTTTTTTCAACCCAAACAAGCTTTGGTTTATAAACATCGTCAGTTCGGGCTCTACTTTTTAAAGATTTCTTCACTTAATTAATTTCATTCATATATGCATTCTTCAAATTCTTTATTGTCTTTTTCCAATTATCTTTGCCAGGAAACTCAAAATCGGCCTCAATTAGTTCATTAATCAAACATTTAAAACTGTGCTCCTTCGCATTTTTGTAATACAGTTTATATGGTTTGTATCACATAAACCTTCGTAGTTTCTGTAAATATCCAGAAATCTAATGATTTAATTACCTGACCACTTCAAATTTTGTTTTTCTGTAATAGCAACGAACTGCATGGCTGTGAGGTTATATGAAGCGAATATTGATCGTAGCAGCCGCTATTAGGTCTTTAAAAATTATAAAATCTCGCGATACCACGTCACGTGATCATGAAATCACGCGCTGAAACTTTAGCCACGGCGAGTAAACTAGTCGCAAGTTGGATGCGCTACTTGCGAATAAACCGGTCACATGATGGGTTATAGGCTGCTACTCCTCGCCGCTACTACAGTAGCGGCGAGCGAAGTCGCTTCGTGTGACCGGAGCTTAAGTGTTTCATACATTGGTATTTGTCGCAAAAGAAACTGATTCCGAACCATTTCCAATGTGCTCATCTCTCGATAATTCAGTAATAATGCTCGAAGTATAGCAATCTTTTTTTAGGAACTTAATTCTGGTTTTCAGGTAAATGTAATAAATGCAATTGTTCATTTGTTTCCTCATGGTTTTGCCTTGAAAATTATCAAGTATTGGCTAAGAGTTTTTTAACAGTTTCAAATTCAGACAAGGACAATTATAAGATTGAATTATTCATACAATCTTTTTTTGCTGAGGTTCCATATAATGATTTTGGGCTGGAGAGACTGATGGCGAGTGTGTTTTGAATTTTCTAGTTTCGTTGTCATCCTCCTCCGGATAATTGTATCTACCAATTATTTATAGATTGTAAAGAGAATAGCACTGCCCGTGTGGGTCTGTTATTTTTTGCATTAATCGATGGTTTAATCTATCCAAGAGGAAATGTACATGCCACGCTTTCTGACTGTACCGATGCTTTATATTTTTGTGTTGTCGCCTGTCTACACCTATTGACGTCATACCTCTTCCATGCGCTCCGCTGCCTTAGTCACACTTACCCGTCACCTCCCCCCACTAGAAACATCATTTAATCAATTAATTCAATAAAATACATTTGTCGAATTACGAATGACAATACGATTTTCATTTCCCCTTAGTTCGAAGTCAATGTCAACATGACTCTGCTAAATATCGATAACATTCATAGATTTCCAATATCTATTACAATCGATTTTTCCAATCTAGTAACCTTCGTTGGTGTATATTCAAATTATGTGATTGATTGTAACGATGTTAGATTTACATGAAACAGAGGTGTGTTCAAGAGTGGATTTAGTTGCCTCTGTACGGTATCTTAACCCACTTTTGGGTCTTTATATGATTAAATCCAACACATGATACATTATTAAACAAACAGCCATGAGTCCCTTGACGAAAGGAGTTTGGAATAACAAGAGGCTGACCATTAATACTAAGATCAAGGTGTACTGGGCTTACTACTACTCTACAGCAGAGAGCAGACTCAACACCTTCTACTTACACAACCTCAGAAGAATTCTAGAAATCACCTGGCAGGACCTCATCTCAAACAAGAGCTTATTTGTATCAAACGACCATCCCGAACATGTTCGCTCTGCTCTCCCAGCGACGACTCCGATGACTTGGCTATGCCAGGTGAATAAACAATTGAAGGATCTGAAATGATATTATTTATGGCAAGCTCGCAACCAGCTCCAGATCAACAGGAAGATCTGTCCTACGCTACAAGGAGGTCTGCAAGCGAGACATGGAATAAAGTGGCATCGACCCAACAGGCTGAACGTTCGTCGCTTAAGATCGCAGCAGTTGGGGAAGAGCTGTAAAGGCATACTGCAAGAGGAGTGAGCAGACTAGCAGTGGAGGGAGAGGAAAGAGCACAGACAGAAGACGGCTGCAACAGAGCTATCACAACCATACACCACTTACATATGTAGCAACTGCAACAGAGCCTGTCGATCCAGGATGAGCTCGCAAAGTCACAGCTGACGCTGCAATTCGGCAACAGACAAATCTGAGGCACAGAACTCTATTGTGTCCAAAGACACCAACAACACCAACATAACACCCATGATAAAAGTTTAACTAATTAGTGCCCATGGTTCTATTTTTAGAAGCAGAAAGATTATTAACGATATTTTAGCAACATATCTATTTTTCGTATATATATATATATATATATATATATATATATATATATATATATATATATATAAACAGTAGACTCTCTTTTAAATATTACACCTACCGTCTGATTATGTTCTCAACAGTTTTCAGTATACTGTGAAAATCGAGAGTTGAAGGATGCAATGCGTTCAATAGATTATTTAATGAAAACTGTGTTTTTATATATAGTTTACATAAATTCTCTATTTAATTCTTTGGCATCCGTCTGTTTCGGGAGACAATGGAATTCTGCGCCTCAGATTCGTCCGTTGCCGAATTGCCACGTATGCTACGAGTGTGCAGTTCTATCCTCGATCGGAAGTCTATATTGAGGTTGTCACAGACGCAGGTGATGTCGTGTTCCTAGACATCTGAAGAACCCTCTCCTGTCTCTGCTCTCTTGTCCTCATTCACAGATGGTCTCTCCTTTGAAAGTTATCCTAAAATATTATGTTGTATGTACAAAATATTTTTAGTGATAAATAAAAGAAAAGAACTTCTCGGCTAATCGGTTAATTTTATCCAGTTTATTGATGTGCGTTCTTAGTTTTACCATAATTTTCGCATGGTTGTCGGTTCGTACTGTTACCAGCGGATTTCTACAAATTTTGCTTGCATTATTTATTCTTTCCTGTTATTTGACTTGTCAGTTTCTCGGCACATCTATCCTATTTGTGATTATATTTTATACAGAAACTGTTGGGAATGGTGTCTCCGAACGAAAATTTAATACTCACCCGTGGGAATGTAGGTATATTTGTTCGAAGATAAGCTCTTTAATTCTAAATGAGAGCGATAGCTTTTCGAGAGAAAGAACGATAATAGTATATATAACGCAAACAATAGTTGGGGAAGTAATACAAAATGATATACAACAGAAAATGGTGAGTGCACAGAATAGAAGACGTTTGCGAATACGTGCTTTCGCGAAAACTTATGAAAAGAAGGACGTTCTGATAACAGCTTGCACACTGAGGCCGGCCGATTCTTACAAGGTTGTTGCCTGAGAACTGCCAATATAAATTTCTTTTTTAATTCGATATCAACCATTTTTGTCGCGATGTAGTCAAACCTTGTCCAAGATGGTGAGTAACAGAGATGGTGGAGAAGGAGTTCGTTGGCTGCCAGCGACTGCCTTCCTCGGCCTTTTTCACCAATCAGTAAACTAATATTTTGGTGCGTGAATTATCATAGTATATTTAACCATAACTGAGCCAATTCCATAGTTCTCAACGATAACTGTTAGGACAATGATGCTCCTGCGTAGCGAACGGTGTTAGTATTCAAATTTGGAAATCTTAGCCTTGTTACTCCAACCAATGTGGGTGGTGATGTTTTTCGCCTAGTCTATTTGTCACTATATGTGTTTGTTTGTGCACAAGCTAGCGTCCACATCCCATGACCAATCGTTATCAAACTTGGCCCAAATATCAGTCACAGTCTGATTTAGAACTGATTTAATTTTGGGATATCTAGGTCAACGGTCAATGTCACGGAATAAATGAAAGTCACTTTTGACGATAACTTCGGTTCTGCTCATCGCAAAGACTCACTATTTTGCCCATATTGTAGTCGCATATCCTATATGATATTGAAAAGTAAAGTCATTGTCAAAGTTTTTCCAAAATATATAAATTTGATGCTCTTTTATAATGGTAAGAAGCATGCCAAATTTCAGCCTGACCCTGATAAATAGTTTTTGAGTTATTAAGATACCATAGCATAATTTCGGGAATAGTTCATACAATATAAAGAAGTAAGGACTAGGTTTGATTTTAGCACACCCTTATGTTGTCAGACGGAGCTATACAGTCTCACGACTTACGTATGCTCATTAAATTCCTAAGGAAGAAGATCCCTTAATTATTTCCAACGATTTACTTCTGTCACAAGCTGCTTTTAAAATCCAACTACTTTTTATGTCGAATTTTAAATGATTACCTCAACATACTTTTTTTTCACACCGGGAGTTCGTTTGATTCCGTTCTCCTTGACTTTTCTGTTAAAAATCGCATGTGCCAGGACTAAATGAAAATACACATAATTCAGACTTTGGTACTATTCATATAGGATGAATTATAATCGCCCCTGAGGAATTTTAAGACTATTTTCTTCTTTAACGTCAGAATATTCAATGATGAACCTACAATCGAATCTTATCGGTAGCTCATGATTCAGCAACATGCTTTTACACGTAGAATAATTACAGCACATACCCATACACCTTAAAAGGCAATCCTGTCACACACGTACCCATACAAATTACCACAATAGCACACATCAAGGCAAACATATAGAGAGGTACATATACCAGCATACACACGTATCCACACACCGACACATGCACGTAAAGAATCGCACACATCCAGAACATAAAATTAAACACGTGCATACCAGTACTATTAAAACGAACATACAAGTAAGCATATAAACGCACATTAGCACACGAATATTTAAACACACCAAAACCAGCATGCACACATACCCGTTAATAAAACAGTCCGTAAAGGACTGCAGGTATGCACAGCACACATATGCACATTAACACACACAGACACACACACGTAAACATTAACATATTAGAACACACCATCACCCACACACAAGTACGTACAATAACGCATACATACGCACACATGCACCAGTACACATACTTACACATGCATATGTCTCCTATACCATATCCATATCAGTATATACAAGTACACCAACCAACTCTTACGGAAGAACACACATCACACATGGTTACAACCATATACACACTTGCACATGCATACACTAGAACGCCCACACATGAAGCACATACACACGCACGTAAGCATGCACACACCAGCGCACGCATATAGCAACACACCCACACCAGTATAAACATGTACATGTACATACATCAACTTGTACATAAGCCCTTACATACACAGCACATCGACACAAAAGCTAACATACACCAGCACACAAGTAAACGCACTCACAAGTACGCACATTAACACGCACATGCGCAAACCCACACTAGAAAACGGATATATACATTTACACAAGTATACACATATATCAGTACGCAGCCTAGCTCGTACAGAAACGCACACATTTACAGAACACATACACATAAGTACACTCAGATGTGGTCATAAATACACCAGTACATACCAGCACGCACTTGTACCCAGATAAACACGGACAAATACTTACACATACATTATTACACCGATACATGCGCAAATTTCACATACTAGCGCACGCACAAACACGATGGCGCATATGCACACATCAAATATAACAACAAGTATACACGCTACGTCAAAAATGACAAAATGCTTCGTCAATGTTCGCAGTCGCACTAATATTTATGTAGAATCATAGAATTATGTCTGTAATTTAATTTATTATATATAAATCATTATTATCATTTATGATGACAAAGAAAGAGAAACACATACCTGCCCCGAAAAAAATCGAAATACTATCACATGTATTTTCACGTCACGGTACTATATGTAAACAGTTAACCGAGGTCAGCTACTTTCTCCAGGATCTCATATGTAAGTAATTTTAATGCGTTTTTTTTCCTCAATAGTTTCAATTAGGGACTGAACTATTATAATTGAGTTGAATAAAACACGCAAGTTATTTATAAATAACTACAGAAAAATACACTAACCGTTGATATTTTATTTAGACTAACAGATTTTTGTCCGAATAGATTTCAGACGACGGGGATTGGCTGACTTACTATTTAACTTCTAGCTCCATCTCAACACTTGAAATTGTTTCGTCCGGCATTTTTTAACCGATACCGTTTGTGTGACGGAATGAATATATACATATATACAAATACATATTTGTCTTTATTATAGAGTTGAGGAGTATATCAATGTATTTCGAAAATATTTTGAACTTTAAAATCATCTGAGAGTTTTCCATTTCAATTCGACTAACAGCAAAATCCAACCCCTTCACTGTAGAGGTTCTCAGATGCCGGAAAACCTTCTGTATTAGTTTATTTCCTTGGATCGCTTGTCTCTGGCATATTTTTTCTGCTCCCTGTTTCCCCGACTGTACAAATGTTCAGAAATTTTAATGTAATTTGAACAAACACCTAGCTGCACACCTCCCAACTTTGGCTGCTTCCTTTAAGTCTGGTTCTAAATCACAGTAGCCCCTTGTTTTGTTTTGTGTGAATAAAAGTAAAAAAAGAAATAGACTAAGCTTAAAACCCGCACCCCAGGCGTTCTTTTAAATGATTGCTACTTTTATATCAACTTTTCGCAAGCGTATTGTATTACGTATGCATAAGCGTCTAATAATGCTAACTCACCAAATTAGCGGTCCATATAGTCAGGGTATATCGTCATCCTCTTCCCAGGGTGGTGCCGTAGGCAGCATGTGGTGATGAAACGAAGTGTCCGTGAGAAATAGTTGGTCAGACGATGTATCACATAAAAATGGGCTGAACAGCCGACACGATTCGGTCGGCGATGGGAACGCATGGTGATAAAACGTTGCATGGTACACATCCTGAAGCGGTTTCGTGCCGATAATAATGTCAACAGGAAGCTTAATCTTGCGAGCTAATCCCGATGGCTTGATACACAGCTGAAAGAAGAAAAAAGAGCAGAGGAAATTAATTTTGCAGTAGATATCATTTTTGTCTAAAATTTATTGGAAAATAGTTTTAATAACCTATTTAACCTATGTAAAGAACATGGTATTTGAAATTAGTGCAATAAAATCGGAAGTGTTTTCACAGATGAGAGCTGAAAGTAGAATTGGATACGACAGTGTGGTAAATTGAAGATATGTAACTTAGGCAAATAATAAAGAGTTGCAAACAACACAAAGACTAAATATAAAGAATAAAGGTATGCGAATATGTGCTTTGGCGAGATTTTATCTGAAATGAAGAGTGCTCAGATAACAAGTGCGCACGCTTGTCTATTTCTGTCGTTGCATGAATGGCTTTTCACTGCGTCTACTTTCTGATCGCTTTTGTCAATCACAGTAAAATAGGCTCGACTTCATATAGATTGCCTCACGTGCTGTCTAAGGAAGCAGTGCGTGAGTTACATTTTAGCTAACCCACACGACCTTTAAAGCGATAAGGGAAGACTACCGCACTGACCAATATATGAGTGGTTCATAAATTCCAATAAAATAAAAGATTTCGTTTTCAATATACATTTCCAGTTCACGGAGTAAATAAATACTTTTCGCTAAAATTCTTTCGATTGGATTAAATGACTCATAAAAGTTTCAGTTGACGGAATAAATAAAATATTTCAATGCCATTGGTTCGTCTCTAAAAATTAACTAGACAGAGTATTCATTCATCGTCGACTGGAAACTAAAAAAGAAATTGAGACAAATAGTCTTTCTTATTCTAAAGAAATCTCGATATAACGGGAGAAGGCACGTAAACGAAGTGGGAAACCGAATCGCAGCTCGATAAGGGAAAGTAAAAGGGAATGATTAATTAATGATCTTTTTCCACTCTCCTCTCTCTCTCTCGCTCTCTCTCTCTCTCTCTCTCTCTCTCTCTTTCTCTCACTCTCGCTCTCTGACATTGTTGTTATGTAGTAAAGTCCTATTTTTTTAGCTCGGTTACTTTTAAGTGGGCTGGCCAATATTTACAAATACGACTCTTTAACTATATACATTTGCAGACAATAAAATATATAATATGGATAAGCAAAATATAACAGGGATTTTTCATCTGTATGTATGTGACCAAAACTACGTCATAGTTCTAAAAACTATTACTTTATATTCGTATATTTTTATTTTCTGGATATTGAGAATACTTTTATACTAGCAAATATATGATCGGCACGTGTGCATATATTTGTTAGTATTCATTAAAATTGAAATAGAAGTAGTATAACTGATAGATCGCTTTAATTGTGTGCTTAGCATCTCCTAGAAAATAGATAAATGTCGTTTGATGCATGTAATATATACATATATATATATATATATATATATATATATATATATATATATATATATATATATATATATATATATATATAATATATATATATGTGTGTGTGTGTGTGTGTATTTATATTTAAAGATTTTATATTATTAAAATATAAATTTCGTAACATAAAACAATAGTAATAGCTCAATAGTGTGAGGCTAGAGCTATGTTATGACATATTTTTTATTTAATTTAAACCACGTAAAGGGTTAAGAAGAACAGATTCAAACCATTTCTACAAATAAAAAAATGTTTTTATTTCCAGCATACAAATGTTTCGGTTTACTTTCAAATATATTTATAGAATGCTCCTGTATCCTATGCATTTATTTTCTGGGGTAGCTCTCTTCAGTGTTCTTATATAAACAAAGAAGAAAAAAAGAGAAACAGTTAACACAGAAAAAAGAAAGAAAGACAAAAAAAACATTTTTAGGATAGTTAAGCCTGGATTACAGTCCGAACTCATAATTATTTCTTTTAATATATATACTAATGGAGCTGTTAACTGTTAAAAGTTCAAGTCGTAGCATCCAAACGCCATGTGCGTTTAGCTATTTATTTTAATCGTTCGTCATCAATTTAGATATTCATTCCAAATCACAGAAATATAAATAAATGTTTTAACTAAACATTTTTGTTGTTGTTCCGACCTAAATATATATATATATATATATATATATATAATTTTTCCTCCCAATATGTCAACCCTACATGCATTTGTACTTTCATGTCATTTTTCTCCATATTATCATCCTGATGAAGTCTTATAAATAAAGACGAAACATTGATGTACACATTAAAAAAAAACATCCATTTTTTGGTTTTCCTTTTTCATTTTCCCATCACGTCGGATTACCTTCATCCTTCTCTTCCCATATATATATATATATATATATATATATATATATATATATATATATATATATATATATATAGTACATGTATTGTACTAATTTCTGTAAATGTAAATCCGTAGAAACTCAAGTGTTTATAAAAAGTGCTCAATAACAAGTAGAGCTGTTTGTAAGTATACATTTTTATTCATACAAACATTATTGGTCAGCAAGTGGAATAGGTGATCCGATACTAATTCATAAGTAATAGAAAATGACTAAACCCCCAAAAGATTTATTTAGGAGAGAAAATTCTTCAAATCCATCCATTTGTCTGAAATTATTGGTCTGATGAGGTTGACTTTCTGGGAAAAGTGCAACCGAAACATGTATGCACATATGTAACCAATAATGTTTGTATAAATAAAAATGTATACTCATATATATATATATATATATATATATATACATACATATATATATATACATATATATATATATATATATAAATATATATATAGTACATGTATTGTTTTAGTTACTGTAGATGTACATACGTTGAAACTCAAGTGTTTATAAAAAGTGATCAATAACAAGTAGAGCTGTTTATAAGTATACATTTTTATTTATACAAAATAAATAAAAATGTATAAATAAAAAAGAAAGATGAGAGCGTGGGAAAGAGATAAGGGGAAAATAAAGATAGATGTGAGTAAGAGAGAGAGAGAGAGATAAGGGGAAGCGATAATGAAAAGAGAGAATCTATTGTGACATCACGAGAGTTTCATAAATATCTGTGCATATTTGATTGAACTCTGCAGCAACCGAAACTGCTGACTTCTGCTAATCCATATCTTTACGACCTGGGGACGTATATGTTTTGTTGATGGCAATGCCGTAAAAAAAACAATGATAACATTTTTAAACGATGTGTGTGTTTGCTTCGCTACTTAAATGTCCTCCGTAAGTGTTCTTCAGATCACAATTGATGAGACATCGAATATATTCGGATCGCCTGCAAATTCGCTCCAGATAATTTGTTCGCAATATCACATTGAATATTCTGCTGAATTATTAACTTCTTCGTATCTCTAACTCCTCTATTTCATATATGAGGTAATTACAAAAATAATAGCCGCCGAATGTGTTAGTTTAAAAAAATTATTTTAACACATAATTCTTTGTTTATTCATGGTAAATTATGACATATATAATTGTTATTGTGTTTTTAATAATAGTTTGTAACTTTATTAAGATAGAACGTATTTTTATGGAATGGAAGACCCTCAATGATAAACATGCCAAAAGATAAGATTCGCTTTCTTATGTTGAATAAGTTAAAAATTGGGCACAATTCCTTTCGAAACTTCTGCCATATCAATACGGAGATGGATTCAAAAGCGATCGGACAGTACGAGGGTGGTTCAAGAAATTCCGTAGTGGAGATACGAGCCTTGAAGATTGAGAAAGTAAAGGACGGTCATATAATCTTCACAATGAACAATTGCAAGCACTTGTTGAGCAAAATCCACGTCAAAGTGTCAGAAAAATGTCTCAGACACTAGCTGTCAGCACTACAACACTTTCACGTACTGTAAGAAGGATTCAAAAGGTGATAAAGTTTTCATAAATAAATTATGTTTTGGAAATCGGCCATTATTTTTGTATCACCAAATACATAGATTTCAAACATTGAGCAGTGCTATTAATTCTCTCGGTATTTTTACGGCTTAGGTCGACGTTTGGCTATAACCTAATTTACCCATTGATTCACATAGATATTTCCCGAATGTATTTAATCGTTTCTGTTTGTGGGAATGCGATAAACTTGGAAGTATAGAGTGTTGTTAATTTTTTGCAAATCAATAGTACTATCATTTAAAGTTTTTCGTAAACACACCAACAAACACGATTAGATACATTTTCATACCACTACCAATCTACGATAAATACAGGCTACTCAGATTTTACCAACTGAAATTGTAAAGGTTGAATCTGGCAATGAAAACCTAAATTAAAACCCTGAAATACTCCAAACACATTACCCGTGATGCTAGAAGAAATGACCTCTGCATCTTTCATGATAACAACAAAAAACACTCAAATTATTTATACCGCCGATTTCTGTTTTGTATAAATACTTTGTTTTACCTGTGACATGGTTTTTCTCCTGAGGAAGCCTCAATAAATATAAACCGAAATATAGATGTATCCACGCATGTCTTCGTCTTGATTTTAACTACTTCATATACATGTCTTAGTTTAATATTTTTACCCTTTTTGATTTTGCCCATATATTTTTTTGGATTTATATCCTCATATTCTATATCAGACACACACGCTTACACACACACACACATATATATATATATATATATATATATATATATATATATATATATATATATATATATTATACCAAATAACACATATCATATCAATTCTGATAATCGCTGAAAACAGTGACACTGCTGTAAAGTGTTAAAATATTTTATTATTCACTAGAATAAAATAAAATTTCGTGAAAATCTTTCTTAAATGAAGAGTGTTTTGGTAACAAGTGCACATGTTTGGCTTCTTTCTGGTGGCTTTTCTTAATGCAGACAAACCGACGAACAATAATATTGAAATTAGAAATAGCAGCTAGAACCTTAATTGTTTTACTTCATATAGGATGACTCGCATTCTGTCTAAGAGAGCAGTGATTAAATAAACATTTTACCAATATACACGATCCTTAAAGGGGGAAAAAGACAAACACACTGATCAATCTATCAGTGGCGTAGAAATTCTGATTAAATAAAATATTACATTTTACAAAATACATTTCAAGTTCACGGAGTAAATAATTACTTTTTCTCAACATTATATTATTTCTATTAGATAAAATGACAAACAAGATTTCCAGTTCACAGAATAAATAAAATATTTAAATGTCATTGGTTAGTCTATGAAACCGCAATAACTTACTAGTTCATTGATCGTAAACTGGAAATAGAGAAAGAAATCAAGATGAATATATATATATATATATATATATATATATATATATATATATATATACACAATAATATTTATAAATAAATATTCATTAATTATTTTAATTACCTACAGACATCGATGTGTCATGCTAACGCAATCTTCAGTGTAGGAACTAATTCTCAACGGTCGGTGGGCGCGAACTCCGATCACAAATCGCCACTGATTCGTAGTCGAGGATCTTATCCATCGGCCATAGCCAATTAGTTAGTAAATATAGAGGAATTTTAAATGTAAATAGCGAACGGTGGCTAGATACCAAGCAGTAAAGAGTGATCTTACGAACGGCGTTCGTATCGTGCATATAGCTATTTGCACTGCTTGTTATTAAAGTTACTCGAGAGTGGCCAGCCTTTGTGGGAGGGGGCTGATAAACAATAATATTTATAAATAAATATTTATTAATTATTTTAATTACCTACAGACATCGATGTTTCATGCTAACGCAATCTTCAGTGTAGGAACAAATTCTCAACGGTCGGTGGGCGCGAACACCGATCACAAATCGCCACTAGTTCGTAGTCGAGGATCTTATCCATCGGCCATAGCCAATTAGTTAGTAAATATAGAGGAATTTTAAATGTAAATAGCGAACGGTGGCTAGATACCAATATATATATATATATATATATATATATATATATATATATATATATATGATAATTTTTATTTGCACAGACATGTACAAAATCTGCGACGCTGGCATGTCGATGTTATCGATCAACAGTTATTATAAACTGGGATCTCATCAGGCAGAGTTAGAATTTGATCTCAACCTCAGATCATATTTGGAGAGGTTCTCTCCAAATATGATCTGATGAGATCTCAGTTTATAATAACTGTTGATCGATAACATCGACATGCCAGCGTCGCAGATTTTGTACATGTCTTTGTAAATAAAAATTATCATATATAAAGCTCTATTTGATATTGAGCACTTTAGATAAACCCGGTTGAAATTCTTTGGATTACTACCCTGTGAATTTTTTTACCTGGATTATTACCATTATATATATATATATATATATATATATATATATATATATATATATATATATATATATATATTAAGAAGTAATAACCCGACGTTAGATAACAGTTTACTAAATACTAATAATCCTGTGTAAGTAATAAAATGCCCAATGGGAGAATGTGTCCCCAAAAACTATGCATATATTTGTATGACTCAAACTAGTATCTCTCGCCTCCTTACATGTCACCTCTCTTCCCCCATAGCTCCATTTACTACCATCTGGTAGAAGATAGCACCCCCAAAAGATTTCAGAAACATATTAGTTTAACACATTGCCATTCTCATGGTTTCAAATTGCAACATGCGCCTCCCCATTTTCGAAGCAATAATTCGAGCAAGCAAACCTAACATCAACCAAGCTCGATATGAGGGGGGATTGTATACTAAGATGGTTTCCTTAAAAAAATGAAATAACATTTTTTTAATCGACCTTCTTAATAAATTCACCACTTTTGATTTTGCCTGATTTAGATTCATGGGAGTCGAAAATGTTTGCAGTTTTGGTGAGTTCCTGTTCACACTTGAAAAGAAGCCAACTTGAAAAGATGAATCAATAATAAAACTAACAGGAATTGTGACTGTTGTTTAATCACACATGCATCAACGAAAAATTGCTTCCTACGTATATATATATATATATATATATATATATATATATATATATATAGATAGATAGAGAGAGAGAGAGAGGGGGTTTCACTCTTTTACACTTCCCTACAAAATTGCAATGTCCGATTGTAGTCAAGCAGATTGTTCAGCAGGACACACCTTTTTTTACAAGTCATTATCACCATGGGTCTTTTACACACACAAACCCACATCTATGCCCCTTTAAGAAATTAAAGTTGAGCACTCTCGGCGATGTTAAAATAGACTGTCAAAAAGCTCTAATACAAAGTTCCGAATACGTTCGTCGAACACTCTCGACTAGTCTTCTATTTGTGCCCGCTTCTAGGTACATATAGATCCCGACCGTCTGAAATTGTTACTTTCCTGCACTGATGAGAGATGTGTGTACTAAAACAATAGCAGTTTTAGGACGGGTAAAATCTATATTCCCCAAAAAAGTATTGGCAAACTATTTTATGACCTGCTAAAGAATAAAAAAAAAGATATATTTTTTTTAACTCATATGTTGTTTCTAATTTTTGTAAGTAACATAAATTATTATTAATATTAAAGATAGATAATTACTGTCCAAAATATTTTCAGGGAATTAATTTGACCAATCCTAGTTACCAAATCCGCACTGATTATTGCTGGAAACACGAAACATACATTTCTGTTGACATTCAAAATATTTATTTAAGTAAAGTAATTGTAAAGCTCCGTACAAGTCGAGCATTTTGAAAGAATTATAAAAGGATTCGAAATTCCGCAAGGTTTTGAGTTTTTCTCTTGGATAGATGGTATACTGGTTTCTTCTTACTATTTTAAGTGCAACAGAAACGACGGCCTGGTGGTAAGACGCTTGGATTCGAATTGTTCGGGGCGGAGTTAGAATCGTTGCGCGTCGGTACAGTTACATCATCTACGCTGATGATTGTCTGAATAATGAAATATATGTCTCAGGATATTGAAAATAATTATATACACAACGAAAGGATATATTTGCGTTATTTGCATAAATTCGCCTTTCGTTTAATCGTGATTCCTTTATCCACTCATGCATAGAGATTTATACTGTAGTGATGTGATAATGAAATGGTTTGGTTAATATGTAGTCATACCCTTAATTAATGACAATAAAGTGTAAACATTTGGGAATTTCCTTGCTTTTGTACATTTAGTGTATATGAATTTTCCTCTTAACCCTATTAAGGGTATATGATTTCAGTATACTGGCATTTATCATGAAATATATCTATATATATATATATATATATATATACATATGCATATATATAGATATCCATCTGTAAATGTGTGTGTTGGTGTGCGTTTTTATAGAGAAGCAATGAATATACATATATTCATTTGTGTAGGTATATCTATATAATTAATATAAATATTTTGAACTTATAATATAAACAAACTGATTTTATTTCCGACAATAGGTTTCGTTGGTAATGCGGTTATTAAACAAAAACTAAAGTCAATTATGAGACTGCATTAGCCTACGTGACAAAGTAGGTATGAAGCAATCCCTTATCTGAGCCGTACTTGTCCATATTGTATGAAGTATATCCGCTTATGCCCCGTTTTTATAAGTAAAAAACTATTGATCTAATCCAGCTGAAATTTTACATTATGATTACTATTATCAAAGAGCATAACATTCATACATGAAATCTAAAGAGAAAAAAAACGCAAGTAGAAATTCCGTCAACATATCGATGTCAATCGAACTTTTAAAGTCATGGTCAAATGTCAAGGTTAAAGGCACATAGGTTGCCAGACTTTATGACTTACACATGGGCGAAGTAGCGAGTTGTCACAAAATAAGTTTATTTCAATATTTCGTGACATTTATCTTCATCTTTTACCAAACTGTTCCCAAATTAAATCAGTTCAAATGTTAGCCACTATCGATAATTTGACCTTATTACTCGCAATTGGTTAGGCGATGTAATTTCTAGGCTGTACAAAAACTAACAAACAAACAAACATAGGGACAAACAAATAAATATAAACTTCTTTGCGGGGTAAATAAACAAGTATTTCTTTTACGGAGCTGGGAACAGAAAAATTACAAAGAGAAAGATGGGATCCCTACTAAGAGGGACCGTCATTGAACTTAAAAAACAATATTTTCTTACAAGTTTTATTAATAAATTCATATAAAGGACTGTCTACTAACTTTTAAACGTGGGCGTCTGCTATTTATATAAATTTATATACATATATATATATATATATATATATGTTTTGTTATCTCATCATTTTATAATTTTATATAACGCATTTCCAGCGGTAGTCCGAAAACAATAACACATTGCCGCAAATGAAACAACACTCTTTCAAATCGAATGACATTTTTTTAAATGGATTTACATATCTGATGAGAGTGGACCACCCCTTAAAACGCGTTATGTAAAATTATAAAATGATAAAATAACAAAAAATAAGTAAAGTTTGAAAAAAACCTTTTTACAAATGATGGTAACCTTACCACTCTACACACGCACACACATATATATATATATATATATATATATATATATATATATATATATATATATATATATATATATATGTGTTTGAATTTGAATGTGCATTTTTGTGTCAACTATCGAATGTTTTCTGTTACTTATATTTTGTGTCTGTGGGTTCAATACTCCGAACGTTACAAAACGCATTTTCGGATACGCAGACGTTTTACAGAAGAATAACAAACCTATGGAAAAAATACTCGATTTCATTTTTTAATATAAGAATGCTTTTAAGAACTTAGTCGCAAGACGGTAACAAAAAGAATCAGATCTAAAAGCAAGAAGGTAAATGAAAAGAAGGAAATTCTTGTAAAATTTGTTGCTTTTATAGAATTTTCGACAAATATGAAAGCGAAGCGAAAAATCTTGAATATTTGTAAAGAATATCAGATTTCATTTTCCAAATTTGCTTGGTGTCGCGTTATTTTTGTCGTAGTAAATAAGTTAGAATGAATAGAAACATTGTCAAATTCTATCGACTCGAGCACGCACAACTGGGGCAAAGTTCTGGCGTCGGCATTCTCATCATTGTTAAACACAGACATTTAGATTACTTTGACATGAATATTTTAAATATAACAAAGTATAAATATGCTATTATGCATATAAATATACATTACATATGATATTTTTAAGTAAATTTAAATATATATATATATATATATATATATATATATATATATATATATATATATATATATATATATATATATATATATATATATATATGATGTTACAAGTTAAAATCAACATAGCAGCTAAGGTTTCAAGCTGGTGAAGCGAACTGAAAAGAAAAATACTGGATTTTCCATAGTTTTAATTTTAAGACGCTCACTGGCTTACGTCAGCTATATATTTATCAAAATAAAAAATACCACGATTTCATTATTAAATAATCGAATACTTTATTAGATTTCATTTTACTCAACGAAACTTAGAATTATATATATAAAAAAATATATATATATATATATTTGGAAGTTCTTATCAAAATTATATAGTTCTCATAACAAATATATATATATATATATATATAAGTATATAGTATCTGAGAATGTTTTAAACTGCAAGCTCAATTAAGTTGTATTAAAAGCTTGAGAGCATATATACTTTATAGTTGCATTCGAATGACCGTAAGAAAAATCAACAAAACACCATAATCATCATTTATTCTTACAAATTCGTTATTTTAATATTTCGGTAAATACCTGTATATTTTCTTCCTCCCACAAACAAAATTTTATTAATTTATTTTTAAAAAAATTAATAGATTTTGTATATCTTATCTAATGGTGAAAAAAATCAAGCCCCCACCCCCCCCAAAAAAACTGGCTCCCGAAATTTTGAACGACTGTTCAAACGGTCACTTACAACTTAATCCCAACTTCAAGTTCAAAGCAAAAAATAAAGTGAAAAAATCCCCACAAAAAATCTTGAAAAAAACAATTGATAAATTATTATTAATACTAAAGATAGATAATTACTATCTAAAATATTTCAAGTTTACATAAAAATTTAATACAAATATGCGTTTACTTTGAAATGCTTATTTATAGAAACGTAAGAACTATCATTAAGTGCTAACTTACATGGCCTAAATGCAAAAAAGATAAATAATTTAACCATGATTATTATCATTTATTTATTTTTTAGCGAAAATTAAAATTTACAAATTATAGTTGATATAATTTAATATCTATTTTTTTATTTTAACTACTAGTTTCAAAAACATTCTCAAAAACTAAAAGACAAGGGACATACTTAATTTGAAAAATTAACGAATTATTTCCCCATGACTACGATTTAATACTCAATTAAAAATGGAAACAAAAATGTTATTATATATTCAAAGTAGGGCATCCTTCTCGTTAAGTGTATGTAAATATAATATGAAAATTGTACGGATAAATGAAAATTATGGTGTAGTATTTAAACTATAAGGCATATATAAATATATATATATATATATATAGATATATGATAAAAAATGGAATACTATTCCAACGTAATGGAAATAATGTCCATATATATATATATATATATATATATATGTATATATATATATATATATATATATATATATATATTCGAAATTACGATGCTACTGAGGCCTTTATTTTGTTACGATGGGCTATGCATTTTAAGCTAAGTTTTAGCTTGTTATCTTCTTTTACTCACAGCTGTGTCACAGTTCCTTAATGTGTAAACACTGGCGGATCCCACGAGTTCGATTAAAAAATTGAATTCATTTAAGTATTAAAACGCTGTGCTGTGATCAACCATCACCACGATTATGAGAAACGTATCATAACTTATATATATATATTTGCAATTATGAATTATGGAGTTTTACTCCTAAACGAAGATCTCCACACACGGGAGTATTATACAGTATCACAGCTTTTCAGTGTGACTAGAAAGAGGTGAGTACTTCCACTGTGATTTGAAGATCGAATGCCTTTTCAGCGGCTAAGTGGGTATTTTTATATATAGCCAGTTTTTTTAATCACAACATTCGAGGAAAAAACTGGCTATATATAACAAAATATATTAGCCAAACAAAACCCATCTGAAACCCGTGCTACAAACATGTCTTTTTTTAATGAGTGATATAGGGTAGATTCAAACAGTGGGAAGATTAACTCCTACTACTCTCTCTAAATAAACACATAAACAAATGTCAAGAGTATTAAATATTGAAATATCAAAACCGATTGGAAATACTATTTTTGATCAACACGAACCGATGTTTGTAAGAAATAAGTGGATAAACAAAATTAAGTGTGTGGCTTGTATTAAAAAGGTTATGTTTGTGCATGAGTGTCAGATTGGTTGTGTTTGGCTAATCGAAATGCATTTGACCAATCATTGCGTTTCTTTTAAATTACTGAATTTGAATTGTATTTGACCTCATTACACATTAAATTATTCTGTTTAAATTACGTAAATTCGAACGAGATATTATTGTATTAAATAATGAATGACTTTTATAGAATTTTGAATCATTTAAGCTAGGGATTAGGAAGTAACTTATAACGATTGGGGCCGGAAAATAAAATACTATCTTAAAACAAAAGCTCAGCAGACAAAGAATTAATATATTTACATTTACATTGTTTATAATCACGTGACAAAATTGACGACGATTGTGGATTTGATTTTTGTATGTTGATAACCTACTATAATTATCGTTTGATTTACAATCAATTACATATACATAATTAATTATAATTACGTAACAGTTTAATTCAATTAATAATTTTGCAAGGAAACGTTTCTTTTGAAAATGTTCGGTTTCTGTAGAAAAAAATAGTCTACCTGTCTAAATCTTTTTATTATTTATTAATCGAAAAAAACCCAGAAATATTCATGAGAGAAAACTGTTCACCACGTGAATTTACAATTAAAAGACTTTAATTAAATGTGGTATTTTATTATATTGTTTTCTTATAATCATTTTTGACTTTACTTATTATAGTTTGGGCTCTGATAAAGGCGCCAACAGTATAAAAGATCACGCACAAAACTAAAATCGTGATTTGATTTAGATCAGAATTCAGATGTGGAGGAATGTGTTACCGGAAAAATGGGAACTGAGAAAACTTTGAATCACGTGGCGAGTGACGTCATCGAAAAAGTTTAAAAGCTTTTTTTTTTAATGGACGGGAAATTGATAATATTCGCGTTAATACGTAAACAGTAGTCCGGATGTAAGGATATTAAATATATTATCCGGGCAGTAAATATTATCTCTTTTTACAAACCGCCATAACATTACAGTATCGTATAGGTGTGATCAAGTTGAGTACAAAAGGATTTCCCACTAGATCTGTGAAAAGTTTCTTTTTAACTGCAACTGCTTGTCGTTATGTATTTTCAAATTTTTTTTCAATAAGTAAAATAACAAGTTTGGGTTCATCAGTTTTCCATTTACACTTAACCACACATTATGACTTCCAATTTGTTTCAGTTAATAGTAAAGTATACTTAACAGAACTATAGGGTATGTTACGCGCAGATACCCCATGGTGTCCCGAGGAGCTGATTAATTGGGTCAGGTTACTCAATGACTTACCGAAATGTGTGATGTAAACCGCCGCTGGTAAGTCTAAGGATTTCTAATTTTTTAGGTCACCAAGTATCGGCCCTCTCCATGCTGCTATCTATTCTCATAATGAAAGCCTTCACCAAGGACGTGCACTGATCCGTGCTCTAAATACTCTTGTACGTAGATGATGCCCTTCGCGCCTCCTAGAGTAAATCCGACTTGTAACAACAAACCCAGTCCTGTGACTGCAGGATTAACGCCCGCCTGAAGTCGAAGATCTACCGAACTATTGTGAGACCCGTCATTTTATATAGCTCAGAGTGTTTGTCAACAACGAGGGGACGGAGCAAACATTCACCGTCTTTGAAAATAAAATGCCCCGTTGGATATCGACCGATACACTGTTGGGCCACGTCTGTAATGACAACACCCAAAGTCTCTATGGCATTGCTCCGATCGAAGGCAGAATAAGGGAATGGCGCATTTAAATTTAAATTCGCAAGGAAGTAACCGAGCGTAAAGCCAATGAACAGATGGGCAGACCCCATGCATAATGATCCTCGAAACCCCAAAATGCACGCGAAACAAGCCCATGATTGTGCAAATTGGAAGCTAAGATACCTTATTGCGGACGGATCCATAGTTCGGAACTAACACAAAATGAGAGTAATGTAATTTTTATTAAAGGCAACATTACCACGTACTAATATATTAAACTACCCGCGTGTATTTTACTAAACAAAGTAATGGAAGAACATGAATGGACATAGTAACAAGATGGAGTTAGATCGATTAGATCCAAGAACACTGTTTCTGGTAAAAAGCCAATGAACCTTTCGACAGCCTCGTAACTCTCACTTCCCTTAGTTTGTCCTTTAGTACTCACATTACATGAACGATGTTCCTGAAAAAGGGTGGAAAATTGCCGTTTCCTCGGTCGGAATCTGATCGTTAGCTACTTTCTGACCTTGAAGTAGTATTTTTCTTAGCTTCTTACATCAAGTGGCTTCATGCCTTGTCTGGGGTGATTTCCATTTAAAGAAAAACAGACTGCACGAATGGACCCAAACACTCCAGATCGTAACATAATGACTTTTTTTTCTATTTGGATATTATTTTTACGTAAACTTCAATTATAGTAGAGAAAGGTCATCGATTAAAAACTGTGTTGATAGAATCTTCGAACGATATCCGGTATTAAGTTATCAAAGGCCGACAGGAAGTTGGCTAGAATGTCTACTTAGTTGTGCAACTGGTCATGGAATGCACATTGCATATCTAATCAAACTTTTGTTTCTTCTATTTTAACAATGCATCTGCTATTAACAACTATTTTTTTTATTTCTAACAATTACACATGCACCTGCAAATTTATTGTGATAATTTATGTTTTCATCGATGTGACACCCTGTAGTTACCAGTAAAATATATTTAAAATCTATGTCTTAAAATTAAATACTACTTTATTTGAATTTAGTATTATTGGTTAAATTTATTATTAGTATTTAAAATTAGTATTATTGGTTAAATTTAGTATTAGTATTTAAATATAGTATTATTGGTTAAATTTAGTATTAATATTTAAATTTAGTATTATTGGTTAAATTTAGTATTAGTATTTAAATTTAGTATTATTGGTTAAATAATAAAAAGCTTAAAAATTCTACAGTCTGTATTTTTTTTACTAGCGGTATTCACTCAGCGTTGCCCGGGTAGAGATTGCTGGTCGGAAAGTTTCTTAGGAAAAATAATTTCAGATATGGTCATGTTTACAATTTTGCCTTTAAAGAAAAGTAACAATATAACATTTTTAATATGAGATTAATAGTAAAAACTGTCAGCCCGGTTGTGTTCCTGAGCAGATTAAATATTACGCGTCTGAAATCTTTACCTCGAAAAGAAAACCCTGCAGCTGTAAAACGGGAAATGAATTTAACGAATAGTGGATAATTTTGTTTTTATTTAATTACTATCTAACAAATACCAATACAATACTTATTTAAATCTTTACACTTTTTAAAAGGTGCATTATTCACTTAAATATGATTTGTTGAATTTTATTTTTGATTTATGACACAATAAAAATCTATTTTCATCAAAAGTCCAAAGTTATTCTTAATTGTATTTATATTGTATTCCATGTTGACCCATGGCGCAATGGTTAAAAGTGCTATGAAAATTAGTGCTAACTGACAGTTTTCTGGAAGTTGATGGTTCAGTCCTTGGTATGGCTGATACTAAGAATACAATAACGAATTACTTAAGATTTCTACTCGGTCATAACTGAAGGAACGACAACAAGCTATGGATTAAATAAAGTGTCTCGTTCGAAATTCCGCATAGATTCCACAGCTTGACATAAAGACGCATCTGAACAAGGAGGAAGGTCACATCGTCCGAAACGTTGTGGAAAAAAACATCCAAGATGTATACAATTATCCAAATAATCCATACAATACAAATCTTGTAAATTATTTTCATATAATAGAATGGATAAAAACTATCAATCAAGATTTGTGTGTGTGTGTATTTCTCGCCTACATGTAACGTTGATAACAACACATTGAATTATTTTTCTCTTTATTATGAAGTGAATATTTATTGAAATCAAAAATCAAATGAAAAAAGATCAAATAATTTTTTAAATCATATTTTTAAAACATGTAAACATCACTAGCTTTTTATTTGTTGTGGTTCTATTGTTGAACGCGACTTCCATGAACAGTTTCATTCTCTTTGTATTTATAAAAAAATATCAGACATCATTTCATGTGTAAATGTTTCTGTTTATCGTGTAAATGTAACCTTCGCTTACTCGCTATCGCTTCGCAAGTTAATTCTTATTCACTATTTGAAATTAATTAAACGAAAGTAATCTATAAAATAAAGAAGACAAACCTAATCGATGAAAATATAAATCTAATCGATAAAAAAAGGAAATCAAAATTAAATAATTTTAATTAAAAATATGAATTACCAAACTAATTTAATGAAAAGGGCGGAAAGTATTTTTCATTCAACAGAAGAATCAGTCAAACAATCGAGAATAAATGTTTATATTTTACTTTCATTATGTTCAGTTATTATTAAGAGTATACCCCCTTTAGTATATCATGTAAAATAAATTTGAATATGTGATTATTTTTTTCATCATTTTTTTCATGATCAATTATTATTAAGTTTAAGCATATCTTCTTTGCTCATAAAATACAATTTGCATACGTGATGATAGAGGTGAACCGGACACGTGAACATTTACTTTTATCATATAAATTAGTCGAAACTGTATTGAATCAAAAATAAAATAATGAAGCTCTGAAACGAATAAAAAAAAATGTATTTAAAAAAATATAAACATGACTATATTTCATATTATTTTGAATTGTGTTCTCCATCCATCAATATGTCTACACCCGGGTAACGCCGGATAAACACTATAAGTTTATAATCATTTTTTCGCGACGATGTGAAAATACAACGTAACCTTTAACCCTGACCTTTGAACTTCTGTCTGGTGTTAAAGTTTATCGATCCATTGCCATTTTCTATAAGATCGCTAAATCTCTCCTTTATTATTCTTTTTTTTAATATGATTTAATGTTTATCAATAGTTTTATTTGTTTTGGTTCGTTTTTGTAGTTCATTCTTTTGTCAAGTCATCTAAATGTCCAGATCGTCAAACTAGAAAATTAGATTAATAATACATTAACTATATTTTCAAAAGACTCTGCGCAAATTCAATCAATAAAGTCAAAATGGACGTAGAACAACTAAAACAAATGGACACATTATGAAACTAAGGAATTGGGTAAAAAAGTTCAATAATACATTTTTTTCTATAAGATATACTTAGAAAAAATGAACAATACTTGGTTGGGCGAGCTAAACTGTCCTCTTCCCCGACGGAGGTTTTCAAAGGTTTATCAAATTCATAAGCGGTCCTCAGTCGCATGTATATCCAGGCCAAAGAAAGATGACATGCAGCGTCTGGCATTCTCAAATGGTCACCCATCTAGTACTGACAAGGCTCGACATCGCTTAACTTCACTTATGAAACGAGAACCGGTGTATCAGCGTGATTATACTGCATTTACATTTACGTATCATTCATAAAAATTGTGTATTGCATTAATATCTATGCTGATGATACCACTCTTTATTCTAGTGTTGCTTCTCGCCCATCTCCTTTGGATCACTTGAAATATGCGGCTGATCTAGAAGTTGATCTGGGTTCAAGTGTGGATTGGGGTACAACATGGCTTGTTTCGTTTAATCCTGCTAAGACTCAGCTCGTGTCTTTCAATTGTAGGCGTGTCCCTTTTCTTCCCGTGATTCTCATGGATAGCTCTGCTCTTGAGGAGTAATCGACTCTGAAACATCTTGGTCTTTCTCTCTCATCAAATCTTTCTTGCGGTTCATACATTAGATCCATTGCTCTTTCTGCTTCTTGTAAAGTCGGTTCTTTCTATCGTCCCAAAACTTTCTCACACTGGAGGCTATGGTCTATCTCTACAAATCTGCTATCAGACCATGTATGGAGTACTGTTATCATATTTGGAATATTGAATTTCTTTCCCATAGTAGAGTTCTTGATAAGGTGCAGAAACGCATCTATAATTTGATCGGCCATACCTTTCTCCTTTGCACCCTCTTTAACACAGACGTCATGTTGCCAGTCTCAGTCTTTTCTATAAATACTATTATGGCATGTGTTCTTCAGATTTGTGTGATCTATTCCCAGCTTCTTTTGTTCCAGCTCGTTTGACTCGGTGGTCTAGTGGTCTCCATAAATTCGCTATTTTGATACCTCATTGTAATACAGCTTCCTATTCCAGTAGTTTATTTTCAAGAACCGCATACTTATGGACCTCTCTTCCTGCTTACTGTTTTACTTCTTACGTATATCCTTGGCTTTTTACAGACGAAGGCCAATAGACATCTCTTGTCTTTGCGATAATCATATTTCGTTTTTGTTAACTTCTTAAATCAAGTGGCTTCATGCATTGTCTGGAGCGATTTCCATAAAAAAATCAGGTAATGTTGTTATTTTTTTTTAAATAACTTGAATTGTTTTAGCTGTTTAAATAAGTTTTGTCAGGAGTTTACATGATATTAGTACACCTGTATCTTAAAAAATGACGGTTGTTTAATTTAGTTATTTTGATAATTGATTATGAAACACATGGACTAAAGGTAACATAAACTTAGTATGTTATATTGACTAGCCCTCAATCCGGCTTTGCCTGAAAATACATCCCATATTATAATATATATATATATATATATATATATATATATATATATATATATATATATATATATATATATATATATATATATATATATTTCTATGTATATAAAGTTAGGCATGTATATATGTTCATATATTTCTATGTATAGGATTTACACATAAACTAATTAACCGATTATTATGACTTTCAGAACACTACTGTTAGGCGTAAGGGTGTGTAATGTGAGCTATACTTAGTTTAATTTAGTTTTATGCAAACACTACTAAGAGGGGTTTGAATTCCTTCGTGAAAATTCAAATACCTTCGATTTTGTGAAACTTTAAGAATAAGAACTAGGCATGAATTAGTAGATATTCTCAAAATTTGAGTTTTATGGAGCATAATATTCGAACAGCTTCCTTTCTAAAAATGCCAAAACTTTAGATTTACATTAAATTTCATACATTGTAATTATAGATCAATTTAACAAGATTATCTAGACTTCAATTTCTTTTTAAGAACTCGTACGTTTGAGACTTGAATTTGAGACATTTTTTAGATTTAAATTCATGTAATGGATTTTGATTGAAGTTATAATAATGATCCAAAAGGTATAGTAGCATTATATCTTGATTTTAATTTTCGTATCGAGACATAAAACTGGTGCCAAACTTATTTGTTAGTGTTTCATTTTAATGAATGTTCGGCGCGAATGCAGAGCTCACAATGTTATTGGAATATACATAATATAAAAGTAATACTATCATTGAATTCATCGTAAAATTTTATTTGGGGAAAGCTTTGTTTGATCTTGGTATATTTTTCAGAGAGAGTAAGAGAGAGACAGACAGACAGACATACATATAGAGAGGGGATAGGATGAGATGCAACATATATAGTATAGCTTCTTACTAATTTGAATACCATCCTCATTGAGAGAAACAGACAGAAAGAGAGAAAGAAAAAGAGAGAGCAAGTGAGACCATTAATATTGTATAGCTTTAAACTAATTATAATACCATCTTTAGAGAGAGAGAGAGAGAGAGAGAGAGAGAGAGAGAGAGAGAGAGAGAGAAGAAAAACCAATAATATAGTATAGATTTAAACTAATCGTAATACCATTCCCAGCGATAGAAAGCGCGAGAGGGGGTGGAAAAGAGAGATAGCAGTAATATATTATAGATTTAAACTAGCCGGAATACAGGCTTGAGGGTTCATAATAATTTTTATTTTAATAAGGGCCAAGAAGCAGGCCTCAAAATACCGAAAAGCGATGCAAAAATAATTATGTTCAAAAGCTGTGCGAAAATAAAGTTCATGGAATGAATGCTTTTATTTCTATCTAGCAAAACTATAATTTGATAATCCAATTTGTTTATACATTGTCTATAGTTGAACTCACATTAATATTAGAGTAACACATTTCGAAAACGCTTGAGAAAAAAATGGCCGAATCAAGAACAATCGGGGAAATACTCTACGGATTGCCACCTGACACCAAAAGGATAGCTCGACGGTTTGAGAACCTCACGAAGAAGATTTACAAACGAGAAAGTTCCGTGACGTTCAACAACGCTTGCTTCGATATATATATATATATATATATATATATATATATATATATATATATATATATATATATATATATATATTAATACGCGAGAGTCTACCTACCTACCTACCTACCTACCTACCTACCTAGCTAGATGTGCTATACTCTGACACCCCTATTTAAAAGGACGGAGGTGGTAGAGGGGAGGAGCGAGCGTGGGAGACAGTGGGCGAAAAAGAGGGGCGCTTGGAGGTGAAGGGGCAAGCGTTGAAGAGGCAGCTCTTGTCCTTGATAACAGAGGATAAAAGAGTTGTTACCATTTTGCCTACATGGGGGGGGGTAGAAGACCCCCGGGCAACGTCGGGTACCCCTGCTAGTATATATATATATATATATATATATATATATATATATATATATATATATTAATATTGCAATCTAATTATATTTGTTGATGCGATTCTTTTAAATTTGGTTTTATTTCACGCTATTGCATTTTTTGATTTTCAATAAATATTCAACAAATATGTAAAACATTTCAAGATATAGTCATTTAATGTGCAAATCATGTTGTCGAGAGAAGAAACACACCCTCACAGGCACGGGTGAATTTGTCTCATAATTGTATGGCCATAATACTTGTCAACTCTGTAAGAGCAATGACGGAATTTGATATTATGTGAAGCTCGCTTTTAGCTTCCCTTTAAAACTATCCCTTTTCTGACGCTCGGCGAATATGTACGACTTCCCCTATTGACTTGCCTCACCAGGAGGGCAGAATAAAATACAAGCTAGGTTTTGAATGTGGGGAAATATATAGAACCACAAATAGGGGCACTCTGGATTAAAATCAAATCAAAATTTACTCAGTCTAAAATGATTTCCGTTTAACTGACCGAGGACAGAAAAAATAAAGTGTAGTATCCAAACTTTGCATTATTTATTTGCAAAAAATATAAAAAATTACATTTAGAACAAATTTAGAGCACGGCTGTTAAAAGTGATAAATATCATAAAAATGATAATTTTACACTTCGCTAGAATTATCTCAGTCATCATAACTGGTGTCTGAAGATATGAACTTCCTGACTCAAAATGCACCAAACATTGATGTTTATTGTTTTGTTTTTTTCCTCTTTGCCAAACTCAATCATGTTCTGCAAAATCCGAAACAAAAAGCAACACTTTCCCTCTCTCCCGGAGATCAATTTGCGAAAGTCGGGTTTTAAACCGGCAGCCTCTAACACAGATCGCAAGAAGCGATGGTTTACCCTGCCGAAAGCTTTGGACTGATCAAAGTTGCTTAGCCCGGCCCCGTGTCGTCTTCTATTCCGTCTAGGATCGTACGAATCAGATGCAAGTTGTTCTAAATCGATTTCCCTCTCACGGTGTACTTTCTCTCGGGTTCGATCAAATCTAAGATAAGACCGTGCAACCAGTTCGATTGGATCTGGGCCCAAATCTTTAATTCTGTGTTTAGAAAGTTATGAGCCTATAATCGTCTTGTTCCTCCCCACCATGACTGTCCCGTTCCTTCAGAAATGTGATCAGTTCCTTAGTTACATGACTCGGGATGGAGTCTTGTTCAAACCAATAGTTGAACACATCAGTCAATGGTGGTACAAACATGTGCGACAGCTTAAAAAGGAATTCTTAGATCAAACCATCAAGTCCCGGTGATTTGTTGTAGTCGACCTGCTTTAACGCGGGCAAGACCTCGCGCTCCGTAACCCTAGAGTTTGAAAAATAGTTGCCAAACTCCTGAATCTAGAGATTGGGCAGTTGGGTGAAGCGCTCTTCACAATTCTTCCAATGTACCTCCAACCGGGTGTTTGACTTTTTGAATGTACCTACCGAGCCACGCCGGGAAACTCTCTTGCGCTCATTCGCGTAAAAGTTTACGGCTTCGTTGGATACTTTCCATAGCATAACCCTAAAACAATGGCCCAATGTAACGTTCACTAGCTTCTCTTCGTATGTCTTGCTTAGCTAACTGTATGCTTACAGTATCCTCCCAGCCATCGCTCGTGTTAGTTTCGTTTCTAAGTGCTTCTTTGCCTTGGTCTTATTTAGTGCGAGTCGCTGACTGAATTTGACGGATAAGCTTCCGATCTTAGCTTTCAAGCTAACCCATCAATTACTCCCGATAACCGCCCTCACTAATTCATGCTTGATAAGGTTTCATAGCTTCTAGCCTTTATTCCCGAAAGTCTCGTATCTCAAATAAGGGGGTATTCAACTTCATTGATCGGCCAGTGTAGGCTTATGTATTAAGTTAACGGGGCAATAACAAGTGTATGGTCCGATTGTCCTAACCAGTGGAACGGAAAACACTATATAAAGCCGATGTCACTTCTTCTAACAAACATCCTATCAAATAGGTATTCGGATAAGATGGCACGCTATTTTTCCATGACCACAGCTCTCGCCCTAGGTGATCGACACGAAACCTGTTGATAAGATCGCATCTAGCCATCAGGTCAGATAGACTGCTCTCAAACATCTCTGATAATTTACTACCCCCGACCTTGTCTATCTTAGGATAGCCAAAAGTCCGAGGAAAGGGTGAGTAATTCAGCAGAATATTTTATGTGACATTGCTACTAAATTATCTAACTTCAAATTATGGAACTTCACGATGAGATAAATATATTCGATGGGTCCATCTATCTACCAACAAAAGAAATATGCAACTGTCGGTTTAATCCTTCTGCCGAATGACTAAAATTCTATTTTATATAAAGTTTTCCTAAGTTAATATATACTCATGCTCTAATGTTTATCGAATTTCTTTGTTTTTTTAATTCTTGAATGTTATTATTTTAAACCTACAAAAACAATTTCTCTCAATTACATTAACGCTTATGTAAAGAAAATATTAACTAAACTTGTTTACGTAAATATTAATGTAATATTTATATTTGTTTACTCAAGGTAGGATTTGTTTACATATTTTCACTAGTGTCCAACAATTTAATCCATTAACAACATTTACATTTATGTATCATTTTTGTCATAAGCTGATGACTTAATATTAAAATTTCAAAAAAGCTTAGAATG
>OY744526.1:35697651-35700151 GCA_963556195.1 Sepiola atlantica
ACACTAAACTATAAGCATGTACATATGTGCATATATAGCATTGCAGCTAAATTATGCTTGATAATTCAATTTATATTCCAATAATATGACTGCTAAATGGCTATTTATAAGAGTATCTGTATATCTACTCATGCCACAAGCCTTATTTCCTAAAAAAAAAATTTTTAATAGTTATCTATATTTCTTTCAGAAATACCGACCTATTTATCTCGTTTTAACCATGGGTTCTTACCGATACGATTTACAGGCCCATTAGATGCTGAAGAAAGATAAATAGTTTTATGTTTTAACTGATCACGAAGAGTAGACATGTTCAGATTGAAATTAGTTGGGACGTAAACTGTTGATGTATTGACTTTTCATTTTTAAGTTTTTCGGTATTTCATTTAAAAAAAAAATCAAAGTTTATCTTTATGCTCTCTGAAAATGGATTAAAATAATTTGGTATTAGATGTTTTTTGATGGGAACAAATTGATGAATTATATATATATATATATATGTATCATATTTTTAAAGTATTAATTAATACACCTACACAATCTTCAGTGTAGGGATGTTAATTCGCGTCGTTCGCAGGGTTCGAACCCGGTTTCCATGTCGCCACTGTCTCGTAGTCGGGTATATTTCCCCTCGACCGCCGTCAACCAGCATGAAAATTAGGAAAAAATTTACTCTATAAACGCCAAATCAGCGAGTGGTACAGTGACAGAGGGATAGTATTCGACAACAACAGCAACAAAATAGTTTGAATCTCGCATTTAAGCGGTAGTATCACTGCTCATTATTACATCCTTGTAAAGATGGCAATAATGATATTTTTAAGTAAATATTAATTATTATTACCTACAGATATCAATCTGTAATGCTTACGCAATCTTCAGTGTAGGTATGTTAATTCACGTCGGTCAGAGTGCTCGATCCCGGTTTAAAAGTCGGCACTAACTCGTAGTCGAGTATATTTACCCTTCAGCCACCATCAACTAGCATGGAAGTTAAGAGAGCTTAAACTCTATAAACGCCAAATCAGCAGACCATACAATGAACAGAGGGGCATTATTCTGACAACAACAAAAGAATTTGAATGTCGCAATTAAGCCGTAGTATTAATGCTCATTATTACATTCTTTCAGAGTGCAGTTATCGTTGTAAAGGGGGCTATAATATTTTTTTTAATAAGTATTAATTATTATTTCTTACAGATATCGATGTTTCATGCCTACACAATCTTCAGTGTAGGGATGTTAATTCACATCGTTAGGAGGGCTCGAACCCTATATATATATATATATATATATATATATATATATATATATATATATATATGCTATATATATATATATATATATATATATATATATATATATGCTATATATGTATATATATATATATGATATATATATATATGTGTATATATATATGATATATATATATATATAGGTGTATATATATGATATATATATGTGTATATATATATATATATGATATATATATGTATATATATATATATATATATATATATATATATAATTTCCCCTGTGTATCGATAAAATTGTAACATATTTGGCATTAAGCAGCGGTTATATACCAGGTATGTACATAAAAGGGCCAAACGCTACTATTAATACTACAACTATTGATGTGTCTATAGTCAATAAACACGTAGAATTCATAATGCTACCATATTGTGCATGATTAACCATTGCCCTGCCCTATGTGTGTAAGAGGTGGTTATTATACTACTATACTTCATTATATATACTACTAATTTTATTACATATAAGACCAATAATAATAATAATAATAATAATAATAATAATAATTAGAATAATATTAATAATATTAATAATAAGAAAAAACTTAATATTTTCAAAACAATTAGGCAGGAGTACTCATTAACTATGAACAGGCTTTGGTTTTGGGTGGTTTTTGGCCATTAATAGAATAATGTGAAATGGAAATGGACATATATATATATATATATATATATATATATATATATATATATATATATATATATATATATATATATATATATATATATATAAATATATATATATATATATATATATATATATATATATATATATATATATATATATATATATAATTATCGACGGGCACGCGTTACGCCGTCAGGTTGCTCTTTAGCTTGGCTTAATTTATCGAGATTCGAAACCACGACCTCAGTACTGTCAAGCCATAACACATTGTTAGGATTACAGATACATTTTATCGCACATAAATGTATACACACCCACACACACACACACATATATATATATATATATATATATATATATATATATATATATATATATATATATATATATATATTGATATACAGACGCACATATATATATATATATATATATATATATATATATATATATATATATATATATATATAACTTGGATGGTTTGGTCATACCCGTATGCGACCGAACGTTTGGGTTTCGAATCTCGGCGTGAATAGACTTGCTAAGTCATCTGTCTCTGATG
>OY744526.1:35712651-35715151 GCA_963556195.1 Sepiola atlantica
TTTTGAAAATGTTTTGCAAGAAAAAGAAAAATTTGACTTTTGGAATATAAATAAAATTTGATTACTCATATATATATATATATATATATATATATGTAGAATTTGGTATATTCGGACTACTGTTCTGATCTTGGGTGTTTTTATCACAACGTTTCGGCCGATTTAACCTCCGACCTTCTTCAGGTGTACTTTGTCGAACTCGGAAGAAGGACGGAGGTTACATAGGCATAGACGTTATGATAAAAACACCCAAGATGAGAACAGTAGTTCGAATATACAAAATTCTACGAATTATCAACCGTTATCTAAAAAAATTCGAAGCATATATATATATATATATATATATACTTCAATGAGAAGATAGTTTATTCAGTAATTACCTGATTCAGTCCATTAAAAATAAGCTTAATGATACTCGATTACATGGTACAGAGCATTGATGTGTTTTTTGAAGGTTTACCAAAACATTTCGTTCAAGAAATCATTCATCACAACAGAAGACTTTTTTCTTGTCATAGTTTATTTTTCAGATTTTTCAAAGTTTTTTTTTTGGGGGGGGGGGGGGTGATACCTGCATCGTTGTGCCGCCCGATGAGGAGATGTATTCTCACACATTGTTCCCGATTCTTATTGGACTGCATTGGGACTAATTTCCTTTGGGTATGCATAGTAGCAACCATACAGTAAACATTTCTTGAACTACTTTCTTAAGATGTTTTTCCTTTTTCTTCTTAAATAGCCTCAATTAAGGCAACACCACATCGGGTATTGTCAGTTGTTTGGGTCATTATTCCAGGTATATATTTCCCCTGATGAACTGTCAAGCAAGAACCTGCTTGAGAAGAGAAACACGTGTAGGGAAACATTATTTAACTTTGAAAAATCTGAAAAATTAAGAAACTATGAAAGGAAAAATCTTTTGTTGTGATGAATGATTTCTTGAACGAAATGTTTTGGGAAACCTTCAGAAACACACACACACATACATATATATATATATATATATATTTAATTTTCTTATCTTTTTTGCTGGGAATGGGACATTATACTGGATGCCAGACGTGTGTAATACATTATTTGGAGAATTCTAACACAGGATGAGAAAATGAGGGAAGCAAAAACGAATACCGGATAGTCTCAAGATTTCGCCTTCATATGTCGGAGGCGTCTTCATCAGCTGGACAAAAAAAAAAAAGAAAGCCAGAAAAGAAGCAGAATTTTCTCGTTTATGCTGTTTTCGGTCATTTTTCTTTCTTTCCTTTTGTCTCTTCCTTATAAAAGATTTTGGCATATTAAGGCAAACTATTTTGACGGTTTCGATTTTAGTTATTCCATTTTTCATTAGGCCTTAAATGGGTAATGTTGAAACGATTTTCATTGGCTAATACTGAGCATCCATGGTGCATATAGTTTTGTTAGCTATTTAGTTTGCTATGTTAATGTGGTGCGTAGTCGAGAAGAATGTAGTTTATTTTGATAAATGGTTGAGGTATGATGATATACACTGGAAATAAGAAGTGAAACCTGTTGATCATTGATGACCAAAACCCTCCATTACATTGTACATTCTGCAAGAGGTTTGATGTTAATGTTAGATTTTTGGAACGTAAATAAATGATTATATCGTAATTAAGTTCATCGATGATCTATACATATATTATATATTTATATATATATACATATATATATATTTATATATATATTTAATTCTTTTAAATTCGTACTTAAGTTGGGTTAATAGCTCAATAGTGTAAGCATTACAAAAGCTAAAAATATACTATAATAATTTAATAAATATCTAGACTTTCTTTCAAAAACATTTACCTTCATCCAATTGTTTCTGCCTATTTACAAAATATAGTTTCCCCTTCATAATAAACTTAGGATGTTTTTAAAAGGCGTATTCAGTGAATTTATTCATTAAATTACCCCTCCCCCCCCAAAAAAAATGTCTCTTCATTTTATTAATGCTTCCATTTTCCTTCTAACAGAGACATAATATATTTTAGTAACATCTTTATGTAATATATATATATATATATATATATATATATATATATATATATATATATATATGTTCGGTCCCTCTGACCGTCTGAGATTGTTATTTCCCTGCGCTCATAAGAGGCATAAGCTCGAAACAACGTAGTACGTAGGAGAAATATTAAACATCATTTGATATTATTATAAGCCACTTCCAAGTAAAATTGAAAGTTGAGCACTGCTGGGAAAATCAAAAATAAAGATTAACCTAAAAGCCTTATTTTAACGCTCCGACTCATTTGTTGAGTACTATCGAATGTCTAGATGTCTATGCTTGCCGCTCTAATTGTAAATATCACTTAAATTATCCGGTATTATGTGAAAATCTCTCGTGGCCTAATGGAACTTGGTGAATACTTATAGATTCAAGGTGTATCTGAGAACCGGGTTGGTTCACTATGACCGTCTGAGATTGTTATTTCCTAGCGCTGATGAGAGCCATTATGTAAAATATTTA
>OY744526.1:35717651-35720151 GCA_963556195.1 Sepiola atlantica
ACCAAATAGCAATCTGTCTTACGTATTGATAATTGATTAAACTCGCTTATTTTATCATTTCGCATTGTTTTTGCGTTATTGACAGAAATATATGTTATTTCACGTCAATTTATTCGACATACTTATTCCGAGAAAGAAAACATATAGAGTGGATACCTTTTCCGCTCCATTTTAATAACAAATACGTTTTCTCGAAGAGTAGCTTCCTTGAAAACATTAAAAGAGTCTTAGTAAATACTCGTGTATTAAAAAAATTGAACATTTTAGGCGCCATTTAAATCCAATGATATCATAAATATAGATTACAAAAACATCGTACTAAAAATTACTTGTAGTTTTAGTACGATTTAGTTCACTTAATAATATCGTTATAACTTAATTTGATATTAAACACACTTTAAAAAATAATACTTTGGTAGAAAGGAATAAAAAATGAACAGCTGATTCATGAGGAAATTCGAAGAAAAATAAAAGTACAAATAATTCAGGATAAGTACCGTTAGTATATACAGGGTGACCAAAAAAAAAAAACGGGCCCCAACTGTAATTAGGCCCCGTTTTTTAGTGTTTCGTCCAAATGAAATGAATTTTTGGTCATAACTAGTTTATTATATTCAAAACATCACATCAAAACACTAGGGTCATTAGAGCAAAATTATGTAAGATTTCCTAAATTTCAATTGTAAAATAGATTCTAGACATAAGGTTTCGCATCATTTATCTTGTTCTTCATCTGTTTATTTTACTCGTTCTGTGACGAGTATTCTTCCAGTATATATGTATTTTATTTACCTTCTCTCCAGGAAGTTAGAATAAAGGTCCGGTGTGGTTTCAAAAATCCAACACCCTCGTCAGAATTTCCTCTGTAGGGGCTCCTCAGGCGATTAGCAATAAACTAACCTCTTCTAAAATAGAAAGCACAGCCTGAGAGTGTCGACCTCCTGTGACTGTACAGAACCATACCTCAGCCCGACAGCAACAAAGTCACTATCGGACTGACTGTCGAGGACCTATCTAACATACATGGTAAGTATATATGCATGATGTAATCACTAATAACTCACACAGCACAGCCAAAAAGAGTTAGTATCTTAGAAAAAACGATGTTTTAATAAAAGAAATTTACAACCATTTTAACTAATGCCAATAGGCCATATAATTTCTCTATTAATGCTAATGTTGCAGTCGGGTCTAAATGCTTTTAAGTATATCAACATCGACATTTTTATGTTTTCAAAGTGGATATGATAATTTTAATGTATAAGGCTGCCAGAGACACGCCATAAATTCAAGAAATTAATGCATTTCATTTCTCGTTATTTGTCACAATTCAATAACTCCGTCAACCATTTTCTTGTACGATCATAATTTTGAACGCAATTTTCTCCGCGGAAAAAAATAATTGTCTCCAGATATAAAACGATTATCGTTTTTTTTTACGACCATTAAAAATCCATCCGAAGAAGATAAATAAGAACATTTAAGAAATACTATTTCACTTACTTCGATGATAGAATATTTTCAGTATATATATATATATATATATATATATATATATATATATATATATATATATATATATATCATGTAATGTATATACATATATAACATTACACAGTAATGTAAAATATTACGTATATATATATATATATATATATATATATATTGTAAGTATTTGCTATAACAGTGCTCAATACGCGAGTAGAGCTGAAAGTAGTATGAACATATATTTATGACAAGTACACGAATAGAAACGTTCATATTTCATTCCCACAGTAAATCATAAGGCTAATTGCGTGGATGTTGTGTGACTTGCGATTGCTTTTATATCTAAAGAGAGTTTACTGTCTCTCTCTCTCTCTTATATATATATATATATATATATATATATATATATATATATATATATATATATATATATATATATAAGCAGTCTTTAATGTTAAATTTTTTGCCCGTTATTATAATAAAACAAAATTCAACAGTAAAGACATATTTTTTAAGAAACCAAGATTGACACCGCCTGAAGCTTATTTGACGAATCCAATCGAAAGTACTTGCGAAAAAGGAAAGAAAATGGAACAAGAACCCCACGGAACTTAAATATAGCAATTTGACTGAAACACTAAATGAACCATTCAGAAAATTGAAAAAGTAAAAAAAAATCTTATCAGTCAAAACACTCCGTGTTATTTAATAATGTTTGCCTAAATAAAAATATGCTGCCTTAATAATACAATATTTCAGAACGCACACCTTCAAACCAAAACAGTAACGGCTAATGATACACATTCATAAAATTGGCTCACGGGAATTACATAGACACCTTTTTATTTTTTTATCTTTTTATTTATTTTTTATTTCTTATGTTTTAATTTGAAATTTAATTTTAATTTTTATTTTATTTTTATTTTTTATTTCATTTTTTAAATTTTTCATTCCCTTTAATCTTATATTATTATATCACTCCAAATCTCCTCCGGTATTAAATCTCAACAGT
>OY744526.1:35730151-35735151 GCA_963556195.1 Sepiola atlantica
CATAAATACAATACAACCTCTGTAACGATGACAGCGGCCGATTGACGTAGATGCAGACACTTGTCGACGCCATTCAAAGAGGCAGCGTCAGGTATGCTGTGTGTGTGGGGCGAACCCGAAAACACTTGCTGACGACAAAAAAGAATAAGGAGTGGGAGGAGAAAGGCGTCAGAAAGTGAAATAAGCTTTTTATTTGAAAATCCGTGCAGCTGTGTTCATGCAAATTAGGTTGTTTTGCATGCGTCGTATTTTCGTCTCAATTAAAGAGCGAAAGTGAAGAGTCAGTCAGTTTTTTTCGTGGAGATCGTCCTGAACGCGTATTGGAAAGCGAACAAAAGAAAAGAGTGCTGGATTGTCTTTCATGTGTATTTGAACGACGTTTTTATTTTATACAGTTGAGAGAGACGGTTTCTTCTTGCCATTTGGACTTGATCTTGGCGACATCTCTGTTTAAAGATTATTTTGTTATTTTTCTCTACTAAAGACATTAACAGAGAAGACATAGGATTATATAGATATGATGGCCTATTCGTGATAAAAACTGAAATGGGCAAAAGTGTGAAAAAGTGAAAAACATTATCCTTAGAGAGATGACAAAATTAAATTCTAAGGTGGAAATTACATTAAATAGTAAACTAGTTAACTTCTTAGACGTATCATTTAACTTAAATAAAGAAACGTATAGACCTATACTAAAAATAATGCCAATCTAATTATGTCCATCCACTCTCTAACCATCTAAACACTATGATAAAACATGTCACTAAATCAATTGAAAAGAGAATCAGCTATGACTCCTCAAATAAAGCAATCTTTTACACACTTAACGCCTTTTACAATAACACATTAAAAGAGAGCAGATACAAAAAACAAATTAAATATAGCACACCTACAACGCCGAACAATAAAAACAAAAATAGAAGTAGGACAATTATCTTGTTTACATCCTCATTTAATAACATTGTTAAGACTAATCTTAGTACGATATTCCTAAATGTAATTGACCTAAACTTCCCTCTTAATAACATACTACATAAAATCTTTAAAAAAACACCCATAAATTAAGCTACAGTTGTGGCTATGACTGAGAAAAAATAATCAAAAACATAACAATAAAAGTTAAAATCGCAACAAAAATACTGAAAGAAAAACAACAAAAACTAAGACTTGCAACTGCACATTTAAAACAGAATGTCCCTTACAAAAAAATGCCAAATAACCAAAATAATATACCAGGCTACAATTTCAACAGAAGAAAACCAACACATAAAAATACTATATAGGCATGGCTGGTAATACTTTCAAATAAAGATATACCGGCCATAAAGTCTCGTTCAATCATTTTATCTACAAAAAAAGAAGTTCCCTCTCTATATACTACTATGAATAGTCAAATACCAACGGTAATTTGGAACACTATTAGAAAAAACAAGTACATGCAGTTTCCTGAACTCACCATGTTACTTATACTTAACTGAAAAACTTGAGATAGTTAGATTTAGTTATGGGGTAAACTCTTAAAGAAAAAACAATACTCCTCAATTAACTGTAAGCACAATAGATCACATCTTCCTAGTAATTTGCATATAACCTCTGAAACAAATGCTACCATGTAAAAATAGATTAAAAAGCAAAAAACAAAAATTGTGTGACCCTAACTGACCCCATCATCCAATAGTATCTACTAAATACTCCTGAATCAATTACCCCCTAAAACATGGAAACATTGAGGCATCTATCATAAACAAGATCTTTACCCATCTTCAAACAATAATCAGACAACACAAGTATCCATTTATACTATATTTTATACCATACTCGATATAATTATTATATTCAATCTTCCATTAAATGAGAATTATACTTTGAATATATTACTAATAGTGACAATAAAATACATTAATATTATTACCATTAATATTATTACCAATTGCAAATTATTATTATTATTATTATTATTATTATTATTATTATTATTATTTTCATTATTATTTTTATTATCACTACTTTTTTGTCTATCATTATTTATATTATTACCATCGTCAACTCTACTATTATAATTTGTTTTATAATAATAATAATAATAATAATAATAATAATAATAATAATAATAATAATCATTATTATTATTATTATTATTATTATTATTATTATTATTATTATTATTATTATTATTATTATTATTCATAATAATATTATTCTTATTAAAATATTTTCCACTGTTATGATTAACATTATTGCTATTGTAAGAAAATTAATCGTAGACGAGTCCATTGTGGCTGGGACGTCGAGAAAGAAAAGAAAGCTACTTGATGACTGTTAAAAAGGAGAAGGTTCCGCGGTGCAAGCGAGACTTAAAAGACGGCGGTTTCAGAAACGCGAAGAGCGGAGCGCTAGCTGATCGGAGTATCGATGTACAGGAAGAATGGGTATTTACCGATGTTTATGGCACCGATGAAGATTTATTGGCTATGGTACCCAAACCCGTCTTGCTGTTAGGCTTTCGTGTCCGCTGACTAAAAATGCGACCGATAAGCAAGTTGCCACTGTGAAAGAATCCCTTGACTTGTAGTTCATCAAACAGACAATTGGAAGTTCTTGTGGAACAATTGCTTCAGTTCACGTTCGGATAGACAATGCAGAGCAAATTGTTTTCCCATCAGATGTATATAGGAACGAGTTTCTTGCGGAAACCAAGTCTGTGACCTCAGCAAGAAAAAGACTTTCATGAGACAAAAGTATGTCAAAAGATTTTTTATGTGTGTGTGCGTAGCCAGCGTAAACCATCCGGTGATAGGAAATAAAGAAAACCAAAGTTTTTCCATATAAGTTCTGTGTTTTGTCATTCTTGTTGGATCTGACCGGGTACCCCGAAAGAACGGGTAATGCAACATAAGTATAATTAGTATCCGTGGTCTGCTATTTTTTACAACGAAAAAGGGGTCCGAAGGAACGGTGAGGAGAAGAGACCATCAAACCAGCCATTAGGAGACGATGGAAGAAAATACCAGCGCCGGAGTTTTTTTTAAGAAAAAAGAGAGAAACGTAGGTGACTTGTTTTGTTGCTGCGCTTTTTTTCGAGCCAGAGAGAGAGAAGAGGAGACAGGAAGCTTTTTTTATGAAAAAAACACTTTTTTTTTATTTAAAAAAATACAAGTTTTTGATATTTGTAAAAATGGAGCATTTAGGCGACTTAATATAGACCCTAACAAGTGAGATTAGGGATGGGGCAGCCACTGAGGCGAGCTCGTGGAGAGGGGAATATTTTAGAAAAATCCGTCTCTTACTGAGAAAAGAAAATGGTGGGCTCGGCTCGGCGCGTGGTTAGAAGATATTAACAAATAGTGTAAGTGATACTAAAGGGATCGGCGACTTCGGAAAATAAAGAAAAAAATAGTGATTGTTAAACACTTGATTTCACGCCAGCTAGAGCATCATTAAAACTCTTTTGGCAATTTTTTAATTAAATTTATTTATGACATAAATTTATTTACTAGTTTTAATTAAGAAAAAAATAATTATTTGAAGCCTGTCTCATTTTAGTATTCTTTTGTTGACAGAACATTTCTTAGAGAAAGAAATTTTGAAAAAGGGGAAAGTGAGGTATGTAAAACAATGAAGAATGGCATGAATGAATCGTGGACCGGGCCATTGTGGGTGACACGTCGAGAAAGAAAACGACTTGATAACTGTTAAAAAGGAGAAGATTCCACAGTGCAAGCGAGACTTGAAATACGGCATTTCAGAAACGCGAAGAGCCGGAGCGCTTGGTGATCGGAGTATCGAAGTACCGGAAGAATTGGAGTTTACCGATGTTTATGGCACCGATGAAGATTTATTGGCTATGGTACCCAAGCCTGTCTTGCTGTTTGGTTTTAGTGTCAGCTGACTAAAAATGCGACTGATAAGTAAGTTGGTACCGTGAAAGAATTCCTTGACTTGTATTTCATCAAACAGACAATTGGAAGTTCTTGTGAACAATTGCTTCAGTTCACGCTCGGATAAACAATGCAGAGCAAATTGCTTTCCAGTCGGATGTACATAGGAACGAGTTTCTTGCGGAAACCAAATCTGGAACCTCAGCAAGGACTAACACTTTCATGAGACAAAAGTACGTCAAAGTAGCCGGCGTAAACTATCCGGTGATGGGAAATAAAGAAAACCAAAGCTTTTCCATATACGTTCCGTTCTTTGTCATTCTTGTTGGTTCTTATGCAACACTATCTTCTTTGTTATTATTATTATTATTATTATTATTATTATTATTATTATTATTATTATTATTATTATTTACTTTACTATTATTATTACTATCACTATTATTTCCACCGTCATCGTAATTACAATCTTTTATTATTTACTCACTAGGAGTTATCACACTGGTCATCGTCAGTGATCGCCCACTGCCAACAACCTGTGGTATTCCCTGGAGTCTGAGGGACAACAAGTCTCCTCAGACTTCCAGTATGCTCCACCTCTTTTCGTTCATCACCGCTGATGACCTTGCGGTATCGCAACAGCCACCTACCACCGATTTCCCGCTGATAAGGGCCATTGGCCCCATCTGGGGCCCGAGTGGCAACAAGCCTATTATTGTTATTATTATTATTATTATTATTATTATTATTATTATTATTATTATTATTATTATTATTATTATTATTTCCGATTATTATAATTATTATTGTTAGTGTTATATTATGACGGGCCCTGTATTTCAAACGGGTAGATTAACTAGTATCAAATAGCTAGTTTTGTTATTCGAAAAATAGGTTTTGTTTCTGGACTCAGAAATGAGTCAGAGAAGTGTTTGATTCAGGAATAGTCAAAACAAATCTAGAAACCTGACGTGACCTTTGAGTCAGAGATCAGAGTCAGTCGTTTTTGTCCCCATATCGTTGCGTGGGAAAAATAATTACGTGACCACAGAGAACAACAACTTAGTTTTTAGAATGAGTCTGGTTCTGGAAGCGAGAGTGTTCAGATCGGTTGCGAAAATG